>JAAGNO010013124.1:49132-80813 GCA_033439905.1 Ceryle rudis | reverse complement strand
GGGGCTAGGTTCCGTGGGACGGCGGGCGGTGAAATGGTACCGGCCCGGCGCCGCTGGCCGTGCCCGTGCTCTGAAGCCGCTCCTGCGGGGAAGGAAGCGGTGGCGGGGGAGGACCCCGGTGGCGGCCGTTCCGGAGCGGGGCGAGCGGCGCTGCGCGGAGGGCGTCGGGTGCTTCAGCGCTGCCCGGCCCGCACTCGGCGGTGGCAAAGACGCCTGGGCGCTGGCCGCCGGTCGCGGCGTCTGCCGCAAAAAAGCCTCGAGTTTTTTAAAAGGCGCCGAAGCAGCCTCCGTGCTGCCTGGAGGGACCCACTGTCCTCGGGAAGTCTGGTCCGCCGAAGTAGGAATTATTGGCGGTGTTTTGAAATAGACATCTCAAAACAAGTATTCATTGTACCGGCACGTAAAAAGGGCTAATATATTAAAATGCAAATATGCACGTATATTGGTGTTGCGTGTTTCCTGTTTACCATGTTAATTAGAAGTTGTAAGGGAAAACTTGACCAAGTGTAATCCAGGACAGTATTTGACCCAGTAATGCTCATTGAATGATGCAGTAGCTTTTATAGTTCTGGGTTTTCTATCCCAAAATATAAGCCAAGTATTTATTGGACTTCATTAATGACAAATGTATGAATTGTAATACAGCTTACGCCTCTGAACCTATTCTTTACCTGTGCAAGTGTCAAAACAAAGTCAGCCGGTATGGAGAGGAAAGTTGAACTCCCCGCTCTTGTTTTTGTAAGGAAAATTTTGCTCTAGCAGTTTATCCCCAGTGCTGCTGACACCAGGATGCTTTCCTGTATTATTTTGGGTGGCATTAGCCGATTGTGCAAAAGTTTGAGATTTCGGACATGTAATGCTGGTCTTGTAAAGCAAGTTGAGTGCACTTGTAAACAAAGACAGGCAAAAACATAGGGAAGCATCTTGGGATTTTAATTGCTTTTGAGGATTTTGTTTTTCTTGGTGGGTTTTTGGTTTTTTTTTTTTGAGGGCTAGCATTGTTCAGTAAGATGTTTTCTCTCCATTCGCTCTGTCCTTTTAATTTATAAGTGTATTATATTAATGTATAGGCGTATTATAATACAGTGTATTATAGAAACAGTTTTGCCATTAACAAAATGTTTGTTTGTTTGTTTTTGTAGTCCACCTCACAAATTCCAGATTCTTCCAGAGAAGAGAATAAAAAGAAACCAGTTTTGGAAAGACTTGGAAATTTGTTTGGTACAGGGAAAAGGAAAAATGTCAAAAGTTCTCTAGAACACACTTCACATAGGAAAGGGGAGAGGTCAGTTTCTCCTCACCGAGGGCAGCTGATATACTGTAGGCACGTAAAGGAAGAACACGAAGCTCCTCAAATACAGAAACAAGTGAGAAACGTAAGTGCTGTTTCTGAGACACAGCAATATCATTTCGGTGGGGAAGCAGGCCCGCTGTACCACGATACCATTTCAGAATGGAGTAGTAGAGGAGTCTCTTCTGACAGTGAGTGGTCAGCAGATTGGAGCGGCAGCAGTGAAACCATTAAAAACTCTTTTATTGAGAGTAGCCTGAATGTGGACGCCCTGGAACTGGAGAAAGAATCCATCACAGAACTAAATAATTCCACAACTCCAGATTTCATCAAAAGCTTGAGAAATTTGTCTAGTGAAGACTTAGAAAAGAGTATCTTAAGCCACAAGCAGCTTGTGAACACGTGGGTGCCCGAGGAGCCTGGGCATGCAAAACCAAAGGATTTGCCATACGACTTGGAATCTGCGGCGAGTGAGCACACACATTCTGCTAGAGTGTTAACAGTTGATATCTATCTAAGAAAAACAGACGAACTCATTAATGAACCTGTGACTATTGCAGCAGAAGAAAATTGCAGTGACTCGGAGACGATGGATAAAAAATCTTCTAATAAAAGATCTGGAAAAAGGAGAAAATCTCAGTCAACTAGTGACATTCCAAATGGAGAGAGAAACCAGACTGAGACTACTGCGAGAGAAGAATCTGTTTTTGAGGATGATGTCCCTTCTGAGGTGTTTTCAGACAAGATAATAAACTTGGAAAGAAAATCAAAGTCTCCTCAACAGACTCCTGAAAGGAATTCCTCTTCCTCAGGTAACAGTCAGGACCTAAAAGTTGGATCTGCTCACAAAGGGGCATCTAAAACTGAAGCTGACAAAGGCAAGCAGCAGATCTCAAACACAACCCCTGCAAGGAGAAGATCATGTAAAAAAAATCAGTCAGATGCTGTCCCCATTTCCCCTACTGGTTTGAAGGGTCAGATAAAAGATTACTCCTCAAAAAGGCAGCCTTTAGCATCACCAGAGGGTAATCCAATGACAAAAAGAACTTCAGTGGAAAAGGGAACTGTACCTGTGGCTTTTGCGGAAGACAGCTTGGAGTCTTCCAAAGTTTCTTTGGCTGCTAAAACAGAAGACACTGCCTTGGAGTTTGCTGAAAGCAAACAGGAGACCAAAGCAGTAAAGCACGGTAATGGTTCAGATGGAAGAGCTTTCTTGCGTACTGATGGGATTAAAAATGGAGAGCTGTGTACGTCAACAGAGAGACCAACAAACTCTGATTTAGACAGCTCAAAGCTGAAGAGTTTGGATGCTTCCAGAACAGTCATGACAAAGATTAGCCTGTAAGTAACATAAACTACTTTACCTTATCCCTATACCTGTAATTCTGCCTGTATCTGTGTTTAGGATTCTATAGGAACACTAGCTGCATATCTGTTAGCTATCTAGATTATTTTCAATTAAAAACTGCCTTTTAAAAATGTGTCATAATTACAGTTACCACTTACCAAGCACTTATAGTTTACATGTGTTAAAGCATGGAAGAAAGACTTACTTTTCTGCGGATAGGCAATTTCTCTGTACGGCTATACCATTATATGGAATAATTTCAACAAACATAAAAGCTGCTCCGTTGTCATTGTCAGTGCCCCCGTTGTTGCTCAGATTAGGTCAGATGTCATTGACCTTAATGTAGTTTTCCCACCTGTAGCCAACTGAAGGGTGGTTGAAGCTGTTCTATGTGAAAATCTTTGAGTAAGGGATGTCTTTGAGTTGTTCTTTGAAACAATGTAAATTCTGTAGTTATTTTTTGAAGCAGCATAGAATGCTGTGTAAAACTTGATGCTTCAAATGACAGGATAAATCACACTCTGGAAATTTGAATACATATAGTTGCTTTCGTAGGTACGTGCAGGACAAATCATGTAAATTTTTATGCATGTGAGTAACATCAGGCATTTGCAGAATTATGCATATATTAGTTTGCAGGATTTGGTTTTACACTGAAATTATCATCTGTCAAACAGGTGATCAGTGCTTTGCTTGGGATTATAAGGATGTGGATGCATTTATAACTTTTACTGTCATCACTAATATGAGTCCAGTGACCGACTTCCTGCATTTACAATGAATTATTTTATTATTATTATAATTTCTGTTGTTTGGTTGTCACAGCTATGTACTATGCACTATTGCTGTCCTCTTTCTGGTGCATTCATTTATAGGTGTCAGAGTACCTTGAATCCCATAGGTCACCTGAGGTACTCTGAGTTTTAGAATTGTTGTTCGGTTGTGATAGAGGAATGTAAAGGTTCAGGGTTATGGCTTAAGAAACACATATGTTTCCAGTTATGATTCCCACATCTGAGAAGCGCAGGAGCATTAGGAATGATTTTTTTTTTGCATAATTTGTAATACTCTACATCTTATTTGTCCATTCATAACTGAATTAAAACCACCTAGTACTGAAAGTTAAGTTGTGGTGGTTTTGTACATGGTGATGCTTTGCCATCTGGCAGTACAGATCACAAATCTTCAACTCTGAAGTTTTGTGTCTTCACAACTTCAAAGGAGAGGTAGCTTTTGTATTTTTCTCTTTGTGTCACTATCGCTAGTGATGAAGTTAAGGATACTTGTGTAGCTGGATTTCATTTTTATGGCTATCTCCTTGGCTTGCTGAACAATGAATTATCTTCCACTGTACTCAAAGTAATAGACCAGTATCCTCTCTGAAAGCTGTAATGTTAATGAATAAGCAGCCTGTTATATTTCACCTGATTCTGTGGTGTGGGTGGCACTCTCTGTCTTGGACTCTGCTGCTGCTGTAGGAACTTTAGCCCTGGGTGGGGACTGCTGTGTTGCATGCAAGGTTCCTGATGCACCTGATAGCTGTCATTGCACAGTACCACACAGTTTCTTCAGACAGACAAATTGATACGGTTCCATTCCCTGCTATACTTTGTAGTCATTCAGGAGAACACGTGAACTATAAACCTGGATGTAGATTAAGCTGCTGTAAAATGAAAAAGGAGAAGATGGTGCCATTACTAGAAAAAGGTGTGGTTTTGTTCTCACATTCCTGCTTTGAATTAGAGAATGGATAACTTTTCCATTTTCAAAGGTTAAAAAATTATTAAGTACTACACGTGAATCCCTTTCAGGTTACTCACAGACTTGTTTGCCTGCTATAAGATGGATTTTGTATAATCAAAGTAGTTTTCACTTAAAAATGCATGTCTCTTAGTAATGATACCATGCCAATTCTATGAATTGAGTTTCTTTAGAAACAATTTTAAAAGAAGTAGGTTTTGCTGGTTCCCTGCATGTAAAGATAGCATTTTCTGTCTTTTTTTTTTTTCCTTTTATGTCTGTGTGTACCTGACAACGTGGAAGTCGCAGGGTACTTTGCTTCTAGCTTTTGAAAGGGAAACCTGTCACGTTTGAGACTAAACCGAAGTTATTGGTACATCTTAATTGGCAAATAAAACCTCAGGCAGTAGTTACTTTGATGTGCTTAGCGGAAAACTTGGTTTCAGTTGTCATATTTGATGTTCAGACATGGGTTTGTAGTTGCCTTTACATCTGTGACCACGTTTGACTTACTCTGCTCTGCTAACGTGCCATTTTTCTTTGCTCACCTCATCTGATGTTTTGGCATCAATGTTCTTTGGCACCAGTTCCATGCTTGACATGGTCGTTTGGACAGAATGCTTCAAATATGTGACTCATCTTCCATTTATGACTACACTGGGAGAGGTTTAACTGCTTGCTTCCACAGGTTAGCTGCTAGGTGTAGCTGAAGAGTAGGACATCAGTATTTCTCTTGTGCCTGCTTGTTCCTGGCATTGCAGATCAGTAGTGGGTAGTAGGAATCAGGCGCACTGGACTGCTTACAAGAAGGCATTTGCACTGTCAATTGCATCTGTCTTTCAATGCTTTTTCCTCACACTAGAGGGGAGGCTTATAGGATGCTCAAAGAACATCCCCTCCTTTTAAACAGGGTTAGAAACTCGGTTCTTGCAAGGAGATCTGTCTTTTAGCTGTATCTAAGATCAGTATTTATTAGTGTGGTAAAAGGTGTAATGAGAAAGATTAGTTAGAGAGGGGGCCAGCTGTAGTGGATGGAACTCTGGCTGAGCTTTCTGTTGCTCCTCAGTCTCAGATGGTTTCCTGCTGTGCAAAAATACTGCAGAATGTAAAATACAAAGTGATGAAGTGGTTGTTTCTGCGTAAATTTGCAGTTTGAAACTATACCATTGAGGTGTTAACCATTCATTTAAAAAAAAAGGTTTAGGTGTAGCTGATAACTGCCAGTGTTAACCATTAAACTTCCTTGTGTCAAAGCACGTGGAGAGACAGATTGTATGAGGAAGATGAAATGCACGTAGTAGTGCAAGTGACAGGCTGATAAAAGGATGACAGGGAAATGAGTCTGTTAAGATAACTAGGCTGTTAGCAATACCTCTTGAAGATACAGGTAGAAGAAGAGGTTAAGTACCTTTTTCTGACTGGAAGAGGAAGAGTCCCAGTGAACAGCAAATTCATTATCAAGTTGTACCTTTCCCTCCTCTCTCCTGAACCAGAAGAGAGTTGGAAGATGTTCACAAATTGGAATGAGTTCAGTGGTGAGCTATTAAGAAGGTGATGGCCCTGGAACATACCATGTAGGAGGAGAAGCTGAAGCAGCTTGACTTGTTAACTGAGAGAAGGATATGGGTAGACCTCATCTCTCACTACTTATTCATTCCTGGGGTGTGCACGGCCAGATGGCCATAGCTGCAACTGTGAAGTTTCAATGGGGTATAAGGCAAAAATAATTCACAGTGACTGACCTGCTCCAGTGCTTCCCTAGTAAGGTTGTGACATCTCAACCTGTGGAGATACTGAGAACTGGGTCAGACAAAACCTTCAGCAGCTTGATCTAACTTTGAAGGTGTCCCTGTTTTGAGCAGGAAGTTGTACTAGCTGACCTTTAGAGGTCCCCTGCAACTTTAATATTCTATGATTTTTTTCTTTTTTGGAAATAAATTTAACTTTGAACAATTTAGGAAAAGCAGTCATACTGCAAATGAAAAGTAGTGTCTAAATATATTTAAGTTTGTGCTGTGTGATAGTTCCGTCTCTGCCTTTCCCCTTTCAGGAATAGTTGATTTCTGTTTCTAGACTTCAGTTTTTCCAAGTGTATTTTATTAGTGTGTATCTGAAGTTTGGCTAGTTGTTTTTAAGTTTGTGGTTTCTTTTTGTATTGTTCACATGTTCTTCATAAGAACCTTCCAGTTGTGGGCCAATCTGAGCAGGCTGGTAGGTAACAGAGAGCACTCTTGTGAAGTCGTCTTCAGAAAGATGTGGTGATTTTTAACAGTTGCTTTCTGTATAGATTTGTATAGATTTTGAATTCCATCTGTTATTTCGGTGGGTTTTTCCTCAGGCTTTTGCCAAGGAAAAAAGCTTCTCCAGTGGAGACACTTGATTTATTTAGGAGGGTTTACCTCTTACTTTCTTGCTTGGGATGGATCTTTTGAGGAAGAGGAGAGCGATCTCAGTTTTTGGGTACTTAATGTTAGCTCAGTTGTACCTCACACTTCTTTCTTGCACTAAAGAGCTGTCTGAGAGCTCAGTGAACACAATTTGTGTAGGTAAAAAAATCAAAAAAAGCATTTAAATACCAGAATCATCTGTTGCTTGATAAAACATTTGAGGCCCTGGGGATTGTTTTTGTGAAACAGTTTCTTTTATCTCCCACCCTTGTCAGTTTTCATGTGGTTTCTGCCAGTTTTCCCACTGCTGACTCTCTTCAGATTCCTCTGTGGAGAACAGGTCTGCCTTTGAAGTGATGGTGGGCTGCTTATATCTGATAAATTTTGAAGATGAGTGCCCTCTATCTTCACAGCTGTTTCATGCTGTTCCTGCAGGAGCAAGTGACATGGTCAAATGATTTTTCCTGGACATAGGTATTCAGAGGAAGGAGGCTGAAAGCTCTCAGCTGCATGTCATCGGCATTCTGCTAGAGCACATGAGTACTGTGTGCCATGTACTTGTACACACTTCTCTATCCGCTGTGATGGAGACGTTTATGTGTTTCCTAATTAAATTATTGTAAAATCAGCAGGGTTAGTTTACACAATTTAAATTATTAGCTAACTTTACCTGAAGGAAATGGTAGAGTCCTCAGGTAGTGTTCACTTAGCCAAGTGGTGATGCAGCGATCGGGGACAGTAACCTTTTCCACCAGCACTAATGAGGCCAGAATAAGTCTTTCACTCAATTTAAGGTTGCTTCTGTAGTGTAAAGGCTGCAGAGAGTCTGGGCAGATTTATTCAAAACTTGTTGGAAAGGTATATTCAAATTTAACCAATTCATTATATCAACTTAATGAATTGGAATTTGTTTCCTAAACTCTGTAGGGAATTGCGTGCATATAATTTATTCTGCCTCTTCACTATTAAATTTTAATGTCTTTCAGTCATAAGTAGTTCTCTGCCTCAATTGCAGGTGCTGTAGGGTGCCATGGTTTTTTTTTTACTGAGTATTAAAGAATTACATACATGTTTGAAATGTATTCTCCTTATTTAGTGCCTATTTCTTTTTGTTGTTCGTAGTTACTCCTTTTTCAGGTAATTCCTTTGGAGATACCAAAGTGTAAAGTTAATATGACTATGGAAAATTTAATTTTAATACTACATGTTATAGTTTTGAAAATTTTTACAAGTTTTTTCGAGTTTAATCAATGATAATAACCCTGTATCACTTTGCCTCCTGTAGTCCAGCCAAACCAAAGAATGTGGAGCTGAATTTTAAAACACCTACAAATCAAGACAGTTTAGAAAGCGAGCAGGATGCCCTTGAAAAGCCAGTTAATAAAACTAATAGCAACATTGCCAACAAAATTTCCTTGTTTGAAAATAAATGTGCTAACCAAAGCCAGAGGCCTACTGACATCCCTGCTTCAAAAAACAGTACTATACCAAGCACGTTTGTTGGCAGAGCGAAGCTGAAATTTGGGAAACAACCGAAGGAAATCGAACAACCTGATAAAATATTAAATAAACAAAGCAGTCGACAGAAGTTATTTGAGAACGGCACAGCAGAGAAAGAAAACACTGTGGAATTAAAAGGCAAAACTGAGGAAGGCTCTGCCTGTTTTGAGGATTTTGGGAAGACAACAGAACTTAAAGTAAAAGCTGCGATATCTCTTTTTAACCAAAGCAGTAAAAATGATTCTAGTAGTGTCTCTCTGAAGCAACCCGATCCAGAATTAACCACAGCTAAAAAAGAAAGTTCACCTGTTAAACCATCTATGCACTTGCCCAGTAAAAGTGAAAATGCTCAAGATAGCTCCTACCAAAGGAATAACACAAGCTCAGAATTCCACAGAAGTGAAGAAAAGATGCTGACAAACACAGAGGTTTTGTCACCTTGCAGTGATAAATATACACTACCATCTCATCAGGTTTATAGACCAGAATTTAAGAAGATGGAAAATGGAGATAAAAAGGCAAAACTGGGAGATTTGAGCTTTACAGAACTGCAATATGATGACAGTGACCAAGACAGCGTATTGCTATCAGAGCACAACACCGACGCACCAAAGAGCCCGGGCAAAACCTGTAATGGGTCTGCTGAAGATGATAGCGTTTTTGATTCCCCATCTGACATGAAGAAGTTTGCTGAAACAATAAAAAACTTGGACAGCTCGGTTTGTTTACCCCAGAAGAAGAAGAGGTCAAAACTTCCCAAGTCCCCAGCACCCCACTTTGCAATGCCTCCCATTCATGAAGACAACTTGGAGAAAGTATTTGATCCTAGTGTATTTACTTTTGGGTTGGGACCGAGGAGGGAGAAAACACAGGATCTGTTACCGGCCCAACAAATTAAAATGCAAAGCCTGGAAACGATAGCCAGAGTCAGGCCCAAGCGTGCATCAACAGAGCAAAGTATCATCTTCAAAGCCCTGCAGTCATGTAATAGAGAGGAGCCTGCCTTTACTCAGGAAGTAAATGGAAAAGAGAACATTGATGGTACAGATGGTGAAATTAAGAGATCTCGGCTTGAAAAAAGCTCCCTGTTCTCAAGTTTGCTGTCTTCTACATCTAAAGAAAAGTTTTTTAATCCTTCTGTTGCCTCAATAAACACTGCAACAGCTTTTGCAACTGACTCCTCAGGGATGCCTCCTTTACAACAGGATGCTTCTGGGCCATTCAGCATGCCTCAAAAATCTGAGGTAATAAAGATGATTCATGAAATGAAACCATGTAAAATTTTGTCTGCCTGTTAAATGACTGTTAATTTTGATTTTGCAATTCAGTCTCTTCCAGATATGAAGTTTCCAAGTTTTGTGGAGAAGTACATGCAAGCAGATAGTGCAAAAAAAGAACTAAGTTTACAAATGCCCAACTATGGGAACCCTGAGAAAAACTTTTCCAGCTGGTTAGGTACAAGCAGATATGAATCAAATGTCTCCACTGGTTTATTAGATGTGGATGTAAGTATTATGTGTTTAAAATCTGCCTTGAAAGTTATCCAGCTTTTTTATTTTCTATAGATGATGTGCATACATTGTTTGGTTTTGTTTCCCCTTTTAGGGACAAATGTAGATGACAGGTACATAAAGTTGGTTGTAGCTATGGTACCAGTTTCATCTGGTGCTGGCCACTCATGAAAATGAGATGGCAGTTATTAATATAATTACGTTTCTTTGTGGTGCCCTTATTTTGATAATCTCCACAAATATGTATTAAAACTGCATGTTTGAATGTCTTCTTACCTGAATTTGTGTTAATTTGAAACCAATCTCATGCTAACTTTATTTTTTTGTTATAAATCAGTAGAATGCTTTCTGCGAACTTGAGAAAACCTGTGCCTGCTTCTGTTGACAGTAATGTCTCTCCCAGCAAGGCACTGTTAAATGAGGAACAGGGCAAACTTATTTTTTTAGCCCTCTGTCTTTGTTCCCAGTATTCTCTTGCATTTGATAGAAAATACGTTTTCTTAAAGAATATTCTAAGAACTGGATGGTAGTGATTATTGAAAGTAGTGCTACAGTGGAGTACCTTTGTCTGGTTCTGAGCACCTGTTTGTCACGAGTGAAGGCAGACCTTTGTTTTCCCTTTGAGGCAACTTTACCCTAATGTGGGAGAACTTTGTAATTTCTGCTTTCAAAATGAAGAGCTAATGTCTTAAGGTATCTGTTATTCCTGTTGATGTAGGCCCTTACTGTTACCCAAGAGGAAAGCTGTAATCGGGAGATGTAGGAACCGTGGGGAGAAATATATTGTCCAAAGTTTAATAGCCACGTTAACGTGACCTGTGGAATTGAAGCAGCGTGTAAGAATTTTGAGTACTTTTCCAAATCTAATGGTTATCTGCTGTTAAAGGTCTATTAAAAGGAGTGGGGTAGTAGTAGAAGTAACTCCTTTCTTCTTCACCTTGCAGAAGAAAATCATCCATGGCACCTTGCAATTTTGAGGATGTAGATTTTTCTCTTATGGGAAGTTTTTGAATTAGTGTGGAGATGAAAATTAGGTTTGTTTGGGGTTTTTTTTGTTTGTTTGGTTTGGTTTTTCAGTAGTGTAGACTTAGTGCTGCCAGTTTAAAAGGCTTTCTTACTCTGGATGGTCCTGCTTGGATTTCAAAACCTGAGTTTAAAGCTAAATGACTACTACTGATTTTTTAATTTTTTTTTTTTGCTACTTAAACTATTGTGCCTGGTGGGTTTTCATTTTTTCAGTGGATTGTGGAGGCCTGATATGGCAAGGGGGTATGTACACACGTAAGACTGATCTTGGGAGAAGCCAAAGCTCCAAAGGGTTGCAGGACTTCTGCGCACTATTGCTGGTTCTGAATTGTCTTCCTCAAGTTGGACAGGAACTAAGAACGTTTGTATGATGTATACCTACTGTGCATCTTCCACTGACTAAGAAAATGATGATGCAATGGCTGATGGGTCATGTGAAGGAAAAGAGTAAGGGCAGTCCGAAACAATGACTTTGTCATTTCTTAAAACACCGAGCAAGTTCTAACTGGAATGGAAGCACAGGCTAAAAAACAGTCATGCTTCAGTGTGTCTTGATGATGCCTACAAAAATCTGATGGTGGTTAGGAAGTCTGTCCTGAGACCACTGCCTGCTCTGTGTGCTGACTAATATTTTCTCATTAGCTCCTTGGACGTGTTGCTGGTAATCTTAGGTTGCAACCTAATTAGGGGCAGGATCTGGTTGGTTGGTTGGTTTTTTGTTGTTGTTGTTGTTGTTGTTGTTTTTGGTTTTTTTTTCTGTGGGGGGAGTTATGTGAAGAGCAGGACCCTGTCCTAGAATGAGCACTCCTGTCCTGTCTAGGAAACTAAACACATAATTGCAACGCTTTCTTTAACTGTTTTAAGGTGCCACAATGCCACCACAACTTCCACATATATTCCACCTCATATCATTTACCACTGACTACAGGAAAGGTTTAGATTTTGTATGCTTCAGTGTGTTTTATTTGTTCTCAGCATTTTTAGTCGATCACATATTGCACAGTCTCACTCTTTTTGAAGAAACCTGTCTTGTTTCAGGGTGTTCAGCACAAAATTGATTATGCTAATTATCATACATGTATATGCATCATGCCATCTCAGTCTTTTCATATATTCCTTAAAAATTATTTCATCCTTTATGATTACCAAACAATTGAACTTCCATTAATAACTTTATCATTGTAGAGTTATGTACTTTATTAGTGCCAGTATTTTCAAGTAGTCTCTTGGTATGAAACTCCTGCAACACAAAGGAGGCCGATCAGAAGGATTTTAAAACCTTTTTAGTCTGAGGTTAGTTGGCTTCAGTGAGATGATAATTGAGAGTTTAAATAAAAGAATAAGTATGTAAATTTGTCCATTTGTGACAAGATACTGCTCTTCAGGAGGATGAAGGAATTGAAGCTGTATGTATGTGTAGTTGAAGTGTTACCATCTTCTTACTATTCACACTAATTTTTATTTTGTTTTACTAGCTCTACTTTTTTATAGCTAAGTGTCCTCATTGAATACCTTTTTTGTTTGGTTTGAGTGGTTTTTGTGACTTTTCTCTCCCCACTGTATATTAGGCACTTTCAAGAAATGGACAAAGTAAAATCAATCCCAGACCTGGCAAGGTAAGATCAATTTTATTATCTTTACTGTGCTTTATAAATATATATAAAGCAGAGCAAGATAGAATTAGATGTTGTTGGTGTTTGGTTTGGTTTTTCTTGTTTGTTTTTTGTTTTAACACAGCTGGTGATATACTGTGAATCAGACTATCCAAAAAATGGTATTGAAGTTTTCCATGATGTTCTGGATTGCAGTTCTTGGGTTCTGTCACCAACAATTTTTCTTAAAGTCATTAGAGGATGGTAAGACATTAATTTTTACTCTTTGTCACTGGTCTGTCCAAAAATAGTTTGCAACAGAACTATCCTATAATTCCCAGTAAGTCTGCCTTGCAAATGGTAAATTACTGTAGACACCCGTGAGCAAGAAATGGGGTTGGACTCGATGATCTCCAGAGGTCATTTCCATCCCCTACCATTCTATGATTGTATGAAATATGGTATTTTACCTCTGCAATAGGAAGTTCTGGGCCAGGAAATTTATTTTGCTGTCAAACTGAGTGTTACCATCTAGAGGGGTAGGTCATTTCACCAGTCGTAGGCGTAGGATGAAATGATGGATTCTGTCCAGCTGTGCTGCCCTTTGACTCCTTTTCCCTTTATGGGTATTTGCATAACATTTGGATTGACTGAAAGCCTAGTAAAGCATTTTAGAGCCAGGTCTGGCATGGGTTTGGATGCAGAAGGTTAATTCCATGTCCAAAGGGTTAAGGTGGTGCTGTAGAGATAACTGACTGTTTCTCTGAGTCTAGAAGGAATTTTTCTTTAAAAGCTAGATTGCCTAAGAGTTATTCAAAACAAGTTCATCTCCTACGTTCTTTGTAGTGTTAACAGAACAGCCATTATTGATGTGCATAGCATGGCAAGTTAAGCTGTGGTCAGGCTATAATACAGTTAAGTAGCAGGTTCTCAAAAGTAGTGATCTGATAGTAAGCTGCACAAATAAGGGCTAGCTGCAAAAGGAGCTACTGGGCAGCACACTGATTGCTGTTTAGCTTCAGAAGACTGGAATGAAAATATTTTCATCTGCACAAACTAGGTTTTCTTTTCCAGCATGGCCTAGTGGACTGGGGCTTCTCCCACCCCCTTCAACTGAGAGCTCCAGGGGAGGCTTTTATATTTGCAGATGGCTATAGTTTCTATCTAGTTATATATTCAAACCTGACATTAAAAAAAAAAAAAAATTGTGCTTGTCTTCTGAGCATTCTTATCATCCTTTGGCACATCTACACCAGCCCCTGTGGAACTTCAGGCTGTTGTTCACAGGATCCAAGTAGCTTGTCTGTTTATACATAACACAGCAATCTGCAGTGTCAACGTTTTCTGACTTACAGATTGTTTCTGATTAGTATCTCATGCAAAAGTGTAGTATTCATAGACAATAGGCTTACTGCCCCAAATCATAAATTTAAAAAGGTGGAGGAGTTTTTTGATTAAATTACAACGTTAGCAGTAGACAGCTTCTGCTTTTATTATTGCTGTTAAAAGTATCCCAGAGACCAGAAATGGCTTGCATCAGCAGTGTTGGGCAAATAAACTGTATTGGGGTGATGGGAGGGATCTGGAAATACTTCCTCTTTAATGAGTTGTTAAATGGGAATGTGATTTTTGCAAATCACTCTTGATAAAGCAGCATTAAAAATGAGAACTCTTTATTTGAAGCTGGATACTCTATGAGAAACCAAACTTTGAAGGAGCCTCTATTCCCCTGGAAGAAGGAGAGCTGGAACTCCCAGATATCTGGGGTGCAGGTACTTCTGAAGAGGGAAATGAATGCACATGTCCCAAGCCTGCAGTGATTGGTTCAATAAGACACGTTGTTAAGGCAAGTAATAGAAGTGAAGAAAATTTTGTAGAGATCTTAATGTTTGGTGATGTTTTACAAAGTGCAGCTGGTGTATTGCATGTTAACCCAAGCGTAACACGAGTTTTAAATGCGTGAAGCAATCTTCTGTGTTGAATTTCTTGTTTAATCACAAAATAAATGGGGGGGGGCTTTTGCAAAATAGAGATTATGGTAACATCCCATGGAAGGATAAGGCAGGAAGAAAAACGTTAGTGGGTTTTATTAGAATGGCCTTCAAAATGCTATGTATAGCATATGCTTTTTATCCTGGTCAATCTCAGGAAAAAACATCCCAGCAAACCACCAGTAATTCCACAGACTCATAATTTTCAAAAGATGACTTTTTGCATTTATTTTTTTTAATATAAACCAAATTTACACTCAACGCAAATTGTGTCAAACACCAAACCTTGTTTGATACTCAAAAAATTAACCCTGTATGCACAAACATATAAGAGAGTTTCACACGTGGAAGAACAGCCTTCCTGTATGCACTTTTAACCTGCCATTAAGTAGTTGCCTTTGCAGGTTTCCAAAACAAGCTTGAGCTCTAAAGTTACTTGACTAGGAAAAGAAAAAAAGAGGAATATATATGGCTCGTAACTACAGTTCCCATCTATCGCAGTTCTCTTCAGGAGTAGCTTACTTGGTGTTATCTTAGGATTTAATTTGCTAGAGAAGATGTTAACTGATGAAGGAAGATGCATTCCTGCCTAGATGGCAGAAAGTAAACACTGTAAATGCTGATTAGATTGACTGACTCTCTTGGCCCAAACAGAGACAGGCAAGCTGGCCTAGTTATACTTTTATTATAGGCATCTAATAAGAGTGGTAATTGACAAGGGGGGGAAACAGTTTAAAATAAGAGGTGTTTCAAAACTGATTTCGTTATCCATGCTAATTACAGAACTCCCAGCACATATTAAGTAATTATGGCAATCTTCATTTTTTCAGGATTACAGGGTTTGCCGAATTGATTTGTATACAGAACCTGAAGGGTTAGGAATCGTGACTTCCTTTTTTGACGACACTGAAGAAACAGGAGTCTTTGGCACCACTCAGAAGACTTGTTCTATCAAAGTACACTGGGGCATGTAAGTGCGTAGTTCTGTATGAACGTGTACTGCTATGAAAGGAATTTGTTTTAAACCATTGGTTATACCTGTCAGACATGCAAGCAGACTATATTTATTCAGTCCTATAGTTTGGTAGTATTTGTTGACAGTAGCATTAGTACATTATTGTAATGCTTCACTCTTGGAGAGGCTGACCTCTTAAAATATTTTGTTGGAGCCAGTTCTTCTTCTGCTTGCATGTAGAAAAGACAGCGTAACCTTTGGGTATTTGTAGCAAAGGAATGAGTTTGCCTCTGCTGCTTTTCTCATTCGGGCAAATTTATCAGTGAGAGCGAGAGGATGAACTGTTACAATACAGTCGCATTTCCTACTTTCTTTCCTCTATGCTTGAAATCTTTGTACTAAAAGAAGAAAATTTTCAAGCCCTTGTGGTAGAAAATATGACTTAGTGTCATGTGTGGCCTCTGGAAAGCACTATTGTATTTTACAGTGCGTTTTAATCAGTGTTTTTATGATGAAATGAAGGACATGTACGTTATGTCACCTAAAAATATACAGCCAGCTGAGTTAGGAGTGTAATGTACGTCGTGAACTAAGCAAGCTTTTATGAAAACAAGACCTCTGAGGAACAATCCAGATACTGTACCAATGGGGTTTTGCTAACTTATCAGCAAACTTGTCACTAGGTATTGAAAATACACCTCAAAGTGGTACTGGCAAAAGCATGGGGAAGAGGGAGTCTGCTTTCAGAAAAATTGAGAGGGTGGAACCACTTTCAATGATGTTGGGTCCTGCAGAACACTTTGCAGGGTACAGACGTTGGTTGTCACCTGTTGGCCGTGCTGTATTTGGGCACTGATGGCATTTGTCTTGCCGCAAATGGTCTGTTTAGCTGTCAAAAACTGCCCAACTAAAGACGAGTGTTACGTATCACTGCAAAGGTGTATTCAAATGTGCCACATGATAGATGGGGCTTTTTAATTGTTAGGTAAAGGATATTTTATCTAATGAAATCTTGACATCTTGATTTGGGGAAAAATTTAAGCACTTGGCTATAGGGAAATTTTAAGATGTCCAGATAGTTGGTTCTCTGACAGGAGGTTATTTCTGTTGAACTGCAAGCTTAATCCAAATTTCATTACTCTTAGCAGAGATGTTGTTAGATATTGTTTGATTATTAATTGACTTAATGTACATCTCCATTTAAAAGCATTCTGTGAATAGTGAAATTAAAAAATTTTTGGAAAGGAAGCAGAGCCTGTGCACATGTCTCAGACTTCAGACTGGTCCTTATTTTACATAAGTGTGACAGCAGTTTCTGCACTAAATCTGTGTAAACTCTTACAGTCTTGATTTCCCTCTGTTGCACTTGGATCCCTCGAGGGAAGGAACACTAATAATTACAGTAGGAAGCAAAATAGTTGAAAAATAACCTTTCTCAGATGTTAGTTCATTAGTCTGATGTAGAAAGAAGTTTTTTCTTCCAGTTGCTTACGTGAGAAATTCAATAAATTATCACAGGTTTTTTTGCACATTGCACAGTTTTTACTTTCCTTTAGTTTACAGTCATAACATAATTCACTGTACTGGTAGTCGAGGGAGGCTCTGCTTCTGAGTCACACTCCCATGTGGGTGCGGTTGTATCTTCTTAAAGTTTCCCAGTGTTTGTGCTTAATTGTTGTTTACTAAAAGCTGCCAACAGAAGTGAGTCAATGCACCTTTATCTTCTGATTGTACTCTCTCCTTCATCCTCCATGTGTTTAAGTTCTTGCAATGGAATTAGCATTATAGAATTGTTTAGGACGGAAAAGACTCTTAAGATCATCATCCACCTGTTAACCTAATGATGCCAAGTCCACCACTAAACCATCTCCCTGAGTGCCACATCTGCACATCTTTTAAATACCTTCAGGGGTGGTGACTCCACCACTTCCCAGGGCAGCCTATTCCAGTGCTTTACAATGCTTTCCACAAGGAAATTTTTCCTAATATCCAGTCTAAAGTTCCCCTGGTGCAACTCAAGGCTGTTTCCTCTGGTCCTATTGCTTGCTACATGGGAGAAGAGACCGAACCCCACCTCACTACAGCCTCTTCCAAGTAGTTGTAGAGAGTGATAAGGTCTCCCCTGAGCCTCCCTTCCTCCAGGCTAAATAACCAAAGTTCCTTCAGCTGCTCCTCTACAGATCCCTCTGTAGAGCCTTCCTACCCTCGAGCAGCTGAACACACCCGCCTAACTTGGTGTCTGCAAACTTACGGAGGGTGCACTTGATCCCCTCATCCAGATCATTGATAAAGATATTAAACAGAACTGGCCCCAGTAGTGAGCCCTGGGGAACACGGCTTGTGACTGGCTGTAAGTCGAGCTCCTACTGAGCATTGTGACTACAGGACACAAAATATATCAAACATTCAGCTACAGACAGCAATAAAACTTAAGTTCCTGGTTTGTTTCTTGGAACCATATGTCTGCAGTGAAACTATATCAACTCATGCCAGTTTACATCAGCTCAGAACCTGCCTCTTAACTGTGATAGAGTGATGGATTATTTTAACATCTTTCTGGTATCACCAGATTTAGACATCATGACCCTTTCATGATTAAAGCGTTGGCTGCATAAAGTGTTCCTGATCAGTATGCACTTTACACTGCTCCATGCTGCACATCAGTAAATTTCACTGGAAGAAATACATTGCCATCCTTATGCAGAGATCAGCAGTGATGTTACTTTGTTTCTAGTAAGTAATCACTGGCTAAGATTTTCTTGAAAAAGCTTTGAAAAAGTCAACAGCTGTTGCTGTCTCAGTCAGGAATTGTGAAAGTTATGTCTTTCAGAGCAGATTTATTAGCAGATAGAAACCATGAAGAAGTAGATTCCAAAGCTGTTGTGAGGTGTTTCTACAGTAAATAACACAGGTTTAGAACTTTCTATGGAACAAATTTTGCAACAACGCCAATTTTAGGTTAGTAGAGCTATTTCAACTTCTTGAAAATTGGTTCTGCATATTTTAAAAATATTATTGGTGGTTCCTGCACAGGCACAGAAGTTTGCCAGTATGCCATCTTGTAGTTGGCAATTTTGATGGTAAAGAAACAAAATTTTACTAAGGCTACAATGATGTATTTTCTAAAGGAAGCATATTGTTTTGTTCTTTACTGTATAGAAAAGTTCCAGGCTTTTTATCTTTTGCTTTCCTCCAACCCCTCATCTTTAGATGGCTAATTTATGAAGAACCTGGTTTCCAGGGAATCCCTTTAATGTTGGAGCCTGGTGAATATCCTAATTTAGCATTCTGGGAGAAGAAGGAAGCCTACATTAGGTCCATGAGGCCCTTGAAAATGGTAAAATACTGTTATTACTTGCAAGTTACATGACTTATGTTTCTATGTTAGAAATAATGCGTTAAGATGGCTAGATTTTTCCAAGACTCACAAAAATGTAACTTTTAAAAAGTTTTTAGTCTCTAAAATTCTTGAACTTTCAAGATTTGGTTGCATTCGTTTCTGCCTTTATCTTCTTATTTTCACTTGTGCTTTTCAAGGAAGCTTTCATCTTAATTTTGTCTTTTTGTGAAGAGTTGATGACTCTTGTAGTTGTCTATAAGTTGTCTAAATATAGGTAACTTTATTCTTTTTTTTTTTTTTTTTGAAACAGGGTGGTCGCAAAGTTGAATTCAGTGCAGAGCCAAAGGTATAACAATATTTATTAGATTGTCAAAAGCTATTTTTTTTTTTTATTTTAACACATGAACTACACGTGGATATATAAATCTTGATCGAGTGTCAACTAATGATGGTTTAGTGGCTGGTCCTACTGTATGTGACCACACCATGAAACTGCATTTTCTGTCACATTTATGCATCTGTCACATACGTGGATGACAGTGCTAACAGCCATCCAGATAATGCAGATGGGTAATGAACAGTCAGACCCTCAGGTTGCATCTTTAAGGGAAAGACTCTTGAAGAGAATAGAGAGATCCCACTGAGTAGTTTATAATCTTGCCCTTTCCATCTGCATGCCCTATGCAAAAGAAACTCTCTGTTGTCAGAATTTATCATGCTCTCTGCAACTTTTCTTTTACTTCATTTCTGCTACAGGTAATCGTTTATGAGAAGCCATTCTTTGAAGGGAGACATGTGGAAATAGACTCGGAGATCCTTATGCTTGATGGCAAGGAATCCGAAGACAAGACGAGACTTTCGTTTGCATCTGTAGGATCCATGAAAGTACTAGGAGGAGTGTAAGTGTGGGAAAGCACCAGCAATATTTCCCCTTCAAGTGGAGTAATAACCCCATAGGCTGGAAATTGCAGTAGACAAATTCAGTGCCCATTTAGTTTCTCTATTTTTCTAGTTTTGGCGTTTAGATGTCTGCATTAAATATGCAAATATTCACAGCAGAAGAACAAATTTAACGCAACTGTATCTGCTCCATAACAACACGGAGTGGCAGTTGTCTGTTTTCACACATAGCCTCTGTTGTTGTTGTCGTTGTTTAGTTGGGTTGCGTATGAGAAGCCTGGGTTTGAAGGCCATCAGTACTTGCTGGAAGAAGGAGCATATCAGGATTGGACAGACTGGGGTGGCTATGATGAAGAGTTGCAGTCTCTGAGACCGATTGTTGGTGTAAGTTCCAAGGACATGTAGTAGGCATCTCCTGAATGCGCTGGGATATCACGTTGCATTTTCCTTATGATACCTCTCTTTGTTTTAACAGGACTTCACAAGTTCCCATATGATAATGTACAGTGAAAAAGACTTTGGATCAAAGGGTTCCAATATTAATGTGTTGGGAATTATTTCCAATTTGAAAGACACTGGATATGGGCTGAGGACACAGTCTATAAGTGTGCTAAGTGGCGTGTAAGTGATATTTTCGATCATTGTTTAATTTTAAATGCACTGTTCTTTTTAGAATTTGATAGTTTTTCAGCACTCTGACTTCTGATGTCTGGGTGGAGTTTTCAGATAAAATTTTCCACCCTTGACTGCCGAATGTGAAAACTAAAGCTTTTTGTGAATATGTACAGTAAATTGGTTTTCTTCTCACAATAAGATCAGGTGATCCCAGGAAATGCTGACTTACTGATACACCAAGTATGAAAACATGCAGTGGTATTTCTTCAGAGAGGTAGAAATAGCTTGTTCTCATGACTGACTTCTTAGAGTTTCAACAGCAAAATTGTTACGGAACTAACTTCCAGGCTTTTTGTGTTTGACCAGAGGCAAATTCCTTGCTCTTTCTCTTAGTTGTGTGTAAAATACAGAGACAGCTCTTATTATGCTCACAAATATGTTCTGACAATAAGGAGACTGTAACTGTTCTGAAAAGTAACATTGCTTTTGCAGTGAATCCTGTAGGTTACTAATGTTTCAGTACTGTGGTGGTGTTTTTTTACTGTTGCTTTGGGGTTTTTTTTGGTCTGTGTTGTTTGGTTGGTTGTTTTTTTAACACAGTGGTTCCCAAAACTTTGTGCTGCCATGGCCATTAATAACTCTTTGTACCATGTGTGTGGTGTCACATGTAGTTGATAAATGGATAGACTTTGCTGTTTGATTTGTTCAGTACATAAATTGCATATTGAGTTTCGGAGCCCTGCAGACTGCATCAAAGTATTTTGGAAATACAAACAAGTATTATCAATCGTCTCCACATATACAAAGTTATTTAAAGTAGTAGAACCGAAAGAGTATGAGCTGTGCAGTCTTTCTCCCTGCCTGGTATGCAGGGTGACTTGCTGAAAGCTCTGCCTTAACCAGCCACACCCTAAATCTCTCTGTGTTATCTGTGCAATATCTCTACAAGTTTTGTCTGGATAAAGATTGCAGAATCAGGCTCAGTGCATTCCAGAGGAGAATGCTTTTAATTTGTGTATGAATATGGTGTGACAGCAGGGTTTTTTCTGCCTGGTGACCTCTGAAGCCAGTGTGCCCTTTTGTCTTCTGTAATATAGAAGGGAGATGCATGGGAAAGAGTCACCTCTGAAGGATGGAAAACAAATTGTGGGTTACCTATCATGCCGTTTGTGTCATTGTCCTAGTAAATGTGTCTGTTGCAGCTGAGATAGGCATCGTACTTAAGTTTGGGTATTCTAGTAATTACAAGTGACTCCGATGGAATAGGCGGCTAGAAGTCATTATAAACAAAACTCTTGTCCCACAGACTCTGCAGCTGCTCCTGTAATCTCATTTTGTTGTCTCTTAAAGGTGTATTTTGTAACAGTAAGCTTTTTAAAAATCGAGATGCATTGTTCATAACAGGTGACTAGCACTCAACTCTTAATTCTTGTATGACTTTTTTGTTTTTAAAGAGATTGTGAGTGTTTGGGAGTTCCGTGGTGGTGTTCTTACTAAATGCTAATGTGTCAGCAAGGTTGAAACATTAAATCATGCTTGGTAATAAAGTGCTTCATTTTAAAAGTTAAGTAACTGTTAAGGTAGAAAAGCTTTCTATCTTTTCTTCCAAGAAATCAGTCACTGAGTGGTGAATCATCCACTGAGCAGTTTCCTGAGCTGTTTAAACAGATGATGTCATAGTGAACTGTGACAGATTCAGTAAAAGCTTGTCAGAGTATTTTGAAGTAACCTTCCTGGTATCGTACTGAAAATACTTCATTAAAAAAAAAAAAAAGTCCTGAACCTTTCATAGCACTTTTTTAACTACAGGTATCTAGATAAGCAGTTGTAGCAGTAACAGGTAGCAGATGATCTGTATTTCCACATAATTAATTTGATTGCTCTGTAATTTAAAGGGTATATCAAAGAAAAGAAAACCTGACACTGCAGTGCAGATACTACTGAGCAAGTTCTAAGCTAAACTGCATTGCTAAACTTTTATACTGAAGACAACCCAGTTCTGCATTTGCGGAGTGAATATTCCATTTTGGGGTAATGAAGCACTAGCTGCTTTAAAATTTTCAGCTATTGAATTTCTGAAGAACATTTCCAAGCAATATTTTAATATCTTTGCTAAATCCATTGTAGAGACATTCCCCCCAAAATATCCTAAGGTGATGAGGATTGACTGCTTTAAAAATGAAAACGTTTTTCTGTTAAGCATTCTTCAGAGGCTGGCCAGGCATAAAATCCAGAATATTTTTATTCTTTTGCCATTGGGGTGGGAGAAAACAATAGACTGAAAATAGGAGAGGCCTTTCTTCTTTTAAGTAGGGTTTAATCTTTTCTTCCCAATTGGCAGAGTTTTAAGTGGTGGAAAATTGGAAGTATTTACTAGCAACAGGTAACACCCTTTACAAGTTTAAGCAAGTACTAAAATCAAGCGTTGTACAACTTTCATTTCCTCTCTGCTGAAAAACTCCTTAAGCTTACATTTAATAGTGATCAAAATCAGGAACTCCATGTTTGAAATGTGAGTTTTCTTCCCATAAACACCAAACTTCTGTCAAAATTACTGAAAAAATTCCCGTCTTGTAGTTGATACCTTTTGAACTTGATGGAAGAACTTTTTCAGGGTTGGTTTTTTTTATGTAGGCGGTTTTGGGTTTGTTTTTTTTTTTTTACTGTGGTCCTGTAATCAGCCTGGTTTTCCCCTAATTTTCCAGTAATTAGTCCGCAGTGTAGACTTGGCTGTTTCTAGTGTACATATGGATAGTGATATTAAGGAAATCATTAAGTGGTGAACAGTTCATACACAGCAGCCAGAATGTAGTGAATTTAATCTAAGTGCACTTGGGAAGCCAACATGGGTGAAACTCCAGAGACATGAGATATAAGAACAAACCACTGGGAGCTGAAAAGGGCAAGAGCCCTTGGGTACCCCGTGGGAGAACATCCCAGACAAAACTTCCTCTTCCCTCCATTTCTGAACTGAGCTGAACTGATGGTCAAAAAACCTTTCAAGGAGTCACGGAATTAAAGTTCACAGGTTGCTGGGGTACTAGGAATCACAGGCACGAAGGGGTATGATAAAGAACCTGTTTTCTCCCTTTCTCGTAAACAGAATTTTATTACCTCATCCTCTCTGTTAATCATGCTACAAATCTGGAAGTGCCAGTTAACTTGCTTGGCCCCTCATGATCTATCTGACTAGCATATATAGGTCAATTTAAAACCATTGTCTCTGTGTAGTAAAGCTTTAAAGATTGTTGATTTTGTTTCAGACCTGATGGAGTGCTTCTGTGCCTAACAGCTTACTTTTACAGTCATGGCATTTAGTTTAATGAAGGTGTTGCCATGTCTTCCATAACTGAGAGAGGAGGTCCTCCCAGGATTTAGGTAATCTGTCCTGTCCTAACATGAGTCTGAGCAATGCAAAAAGGGGGATTACCCTTCTTGGTTAACATTAGAAGGAGCATACATGATGAAAAATGGACATTGTTTTAAAAGATAAATTTAGGTAAGATGAATCCCGGGCTAACCATGGGCAAAACTGATTTTTGGCAAGTTGTCTGTCTGGGTTCTTTTCTTAACTGTTCTTCCAGACTTTTTTTTGGAGCTGTTCTTCCTATATAGGATATATAGAAGGCTTTGGGGAACAATACTGTTTGTGTAACAGTACTAACAATATATAAGTGATATTTTTCCCTACACCTCTGGTTCCAGGGGCATGGATGGTGTAGAGGGGTGAAGGTCTCCAGCACCACCTTGCCAGTATCCTGGGAGGAGGCTGTTGCTCAGCCTACCTAGGGCAATTTGTAGGGCTGGGGGTTACAGAATCTTGCTCCCTGTGGGGCAGGGTTGTTGTTGCTCTGCTGCAGAACAGTACTTCAGCTTTTGTGGTGCCTGGCAGCTGGGATGTGACTCTCTTGCTCACATACAGACGCGATGTCTTCCTCTCCAGGCCATTCTCTTAAATCAGACGCTGTATTAAGGCAGTGTGCTCCTTCCTAGGGATTATCCTGAGGTCTAGCAGGTTTAGCTGGTACTGAATTTGGCTGCCTGTCCTTGATGTTGTTAACTACTCTCAGCAGCTTGGATGGGCTTCTGAATGAAGTAGAAAAGCACAAGTATTTTACCAATAGGCCCTGATTCTAGAAAGTCTTTTAACTGCATGGAATGACTTGCATGGAAGAGTGGGACTTACTTATTTAAATCCCACTGATTTCAACATAAATGTGCAAGTGAGAGATGTTGGTTATTTCTGCATTGAGGCTTATTTTTAGATGAAGGAAAAGAAATAACTGTCAAGGGATTCTTTGGAGGCATCTGGCATGTTTTATCATTCACTTAATATCAGAAACGTTTGTTTGCATAGATGTCAATCAAATTAAGCTGTCATGCAGTATAGTTATAGCCTGGCATTTGTGCATTGAAAAATCTAATGAATGTCTGCTGAAGAAATTGGTTAAGGAAACCTCATTTTCACAGCTTCTGGTGTACATGGTGTACAGGTGGAGACAGACCTGAGACATTTGAACTGTCTGCTCAATTTATTGTACATACCGATGTCTCTTTGATTAAAAATCACCTCATAGCAATTAAAATGTGCCTTGAAATATGCCTTAAGTAATTAGTGCATAACAAGTTAGAATAATTGATTATATCTGAGGCAAACCAAGAGATGTGAATAGTGATAAATGTGAATCACTGCATGAGTGTCTGCCATGGCCAAGTTCATCCTCTCCACGCATGTGTGTTGATGCAGCTTTATATCAGTGTGGAGTTATCCCCCTTCTTATATCTGCAGAGACTCTGGCATTTGCTCTTGGAATAGGTTTATTGGAAACCAGTTGCTTGGCACATGTTTAGACGGTGAGAGGTAGCCACCACTGCAGATCTTAAGTTCTGTATATTTTACTGCTTTATCATATGAGATTTTTTGTTACTGTTGAAACTGTGAGAAGACTGCACTAAAAGTGGGTTTTGGTGTAACCCATCATACGATTGTTATGCAGTGCATTGGCTAAAATGAAAAGCTGGTTGGCTATGGGTACGAGATTATGTCACAGAACTGGGAACCAGCAAGATGTCCTAATCCCAGCACACATACAACAAATGAAATGATGATCATGAGCTTTTACTATGACCAGTTCTAATATCGTTACTCAAAAAAAGCCTACCAACCAAAAATACCCGGTGAGTTTAAAAAAGAACCAGAATGTAATTATGAGAAAGTCTGGGAAGTCTGGCACTGAAAGGCAACAGAAGTCAGTGCAGGTTATCAGAAAACCAAAAGTAGTGCTGATGCAGGAATGCTCTATCTGGGTTTTCGGTATGGAGCCAGGGTTAGAAGAACACCATAATAGTAGGTTTATGGAATGTAGTAGACTACACATAGCATAGGTGGAGAGATATGTAGTGATTTGGCTGCTTTTCTAATACTTAAAGTGTGTATCTCAAAAATTCAGTGTCTTTCAAAATGTCATTTCTGACTGAGTCACAGAAGTTGGGGGGTTTGATGCAGAGGTCTGAGTTTGTGGCCTGTGTCAGGCATGAGATCTGACTGAGGAGCTATAATGCCTTTGAATTTAAATACATTAATCTGGCCAAATTTGTGTTGTTTTTAATGCTTAACCTGCAAGGATGTTCTTCCTCCTGGTGTCTGGGAACAGACTGCTCTCAGTAGTGTATGTTCCTGCCGTTGCAACTCAGCTTTCTGTTGGCTTATGTGTTTGCTTAAATGCAACCGAACTGCAGGTAAAGGCAACATCAAAAATATTTATTCCTGTCTTTATTGCCCAGGTGATTCTCCAAGTTTATAAACACCCCCCCACCCCCCCCATTCTGATACGTCTATTTTTCTAGAGAAAAACTTGATCTAGATAAGATAATAACAGAATTGTGAAACATCTTGAAATATTCTTACTGGAGACAGCTTTTAGGATATCTAGCAGATGATGTATTTGAAGTTGTGGCCTGCTTTAGCTAATTAACTCTGATGTACATCGACATAGTAGGCTGGATGGAAGGTAGATTTGCATGGTTTTGGAGTATCAGGTGCACGGGTTTGTTTAGGGTATTATTAAAGCATCACCGTTTGGCACTTGATGAGATAGATCTTTTCTTTTTTCTTACATTAAGACAGGAAGGAATATATACAACTGTACTTTGGGAAAGTAGTGTGACATGTACCCATCTCCCCCTTCTGTCTCTCTTAGGTGGGTGGCTTATGAGAATCCTGAGTTTACGGGGGAGCAGTATATACTGTCTAAAGGGCTGTATCCTAGCCCTGAGGCTTGGGGGGGGAAGAACTGCAAAATATCTTCAGTTCAACCCATCATTATGGTAAGGAGTTCATTTTATACTCACTTTGCAAGTGACTCTGAAGTATTTGGAGCTATACTTTTGCTATCAAATTCAAATTCAGTTTATTTATGTTCTTTAAACAATAACTAATAGGAAACTTTTTGTATGTTTGTTATTTTACCACATTTTTTCCTTTTTTTTCCTCTCCAACCTTTTGCAGGATATTGTTGGAAGCAAAAGGGGTAAAGTCAAGGTAAGATACTTATCTCAGTGCATGAAACATACTGTGTAGTGTCTGTAATGAATAAATAAAGAAATAGCTTTTTGTTTAGTGTAACACCCAGGTATTTGCATAGATAGTTGACTAGTTGGAGAAAGAGTAAGATCTGCAGGTGAAGGAAGGCTGCTTTCAAGCCTCTTAAGTGAAGTATGTTAAGGCTCAAGGAAGGTGGGATTTAATACACAGCTGCCATCAGAACTTTCTCAGGCCACAGACAATCTTTGGTTCAAAAAGTGAGGTGTTTTGGGGTATCGGTGAGTGTTCTGAGGAGCTGGAGCCTGCAGCCCTCTAAGCAGAAGTGCAGGTACCTGGATTGTGTTGCTGAGGTGAGTGCCTTAGAAGGTAGATACTGTTATTCACAGTACAGTTGTGACTTAATTCCTTTTGAACCTACTTCTTTGGTTAACAGTTCTGCTAATGGTGGTTGCACTTTAAGGGAATCTAGTTCACTCACAAATACTGCTGAGTTGTGATCAAGAGTTAATGCCATCTCTGTCAATAACTGAAGGGGACATGGCAGGGAGAACTTGCCTGTGCACTAACGTATTTTTACTTTGGACTGTCTCCTGTGTGCAAGTACTAATAAATAGTTTTGCCAGTGAGGCTAATGAGCAGCTTTTTTCATCCTGTCAGCGTTCCGAATCTTTTCACGTTTGTCCTTGTACAAAGTTACTTTTGTTATCATTTCAGTCAAAATGGTGAGTAGGTCGTGGAACTGAAAACAAGTGAGAAAAGTCTTCACTACCTCATTTTGCATTCTTGATTAGCAGCATGCCTGACTGGCATCTTCTGTGTAAGGTTCATGTATAAATTATGGGGTATAAAGATCTCAAGGCTGCTTATTTTCAGCCATGTGCATGAAAAACTATTTGCATCTATATATTATGTGCCTATTAAGGCCTTATCCTAAGGAAGAAAAGAAGTAATGGCTTGCAGTCAACAGGCTGCATCCCTCGTCAGCATGTTCATGCCGTACATGCCCACACTCGTATCTCTGTTAAGAGTGAATAAAGCTGGTAGGCATGTGATAATGTGAATGACTTCTGTGTGATCAGGGTTAATTATCCTCTAACCAAATTAGCAGGTTTGCTGCTCAGAATCTTTTTTTTTTTTTTCCCCTTTTTAACAAGGGCAAAAGACTCTGGGTGATGTATTCCCTCTTACCCTTTGAGCAGAGGAAGAACTGCCCTAACTATGGCTGTAACAGGCACATAAAGCCCATTTACCCTGCCAGTCTATACACTATGCCTGTTGGCATACTGTCTGAGTACTTCAGCAAGCTTATGCACTGTTTATGTTGTGAGAGGTAGATAGTTGGGGCTTTTTTAGTTTTTTTTAGTGGGAAGAGTATGTATTTTGGAGACTAGATGGATTAATAATCAAAAATAAAACCCTTTATGGCCTCCTACTAAAGATGTGCCTGTTCTGTCCATTCTGTTGGAATTTACAAATCTTCTCCAACTGGTAGTCCAAGGACCTTTCTTTGTTAGCGTTGTTTTAATTATTTAGTATGTTACTGAGTGATTTACAGCCATAAGTAATTTTTGGTATTGTTACCTTACTGTCTTGAACAAGGATTTTAACACTGAAGAGGTGACAAAAAAAAATACATGATGAGAACCTCTAACTGAGGTGGTTTGAGTATGTTTTAATCTGATTATAGAAATAATGGTAGAGATCTGTTACTGAAGGTGGAAGAATTAATTGTTTTAAAATATGTTCATACCTTTTTAAAGATCCAGTTATTTTCAGAGCCTGAATTCAAGGGTAACTGCCAAATATTTGAAAAAAACACAAGATGCATTGATTCATTTGCCGTGAAGTCTTCAAAAATTTTAGATGGCAGGTAAGTTACATTGAATGAATACTGCAAAATCACTAAAATGGTAAAAGTTTTTGAAAAACAACCAGGTTTCTAACACCTGAAATGGTTTTATATGAGGGGACTTAAAAAGAACAAAGCTTCACAGTTTACTCATCAATCTTTAGCTTGTCCGGACAAAATATTGTAAATAATGTTTCTGTCAGTAGCTCTTGAAACACCAGCATCGTGCTACTTGCACAGATCTCTTAAGAGAGAATTTCTTCTTCTTCCTGCAGCTGCATAGTGTATGACCAGGAAGAATTCTCTGGTAACCAGTACGTGTTAGAAGAAGGAATCTATCCTGATCTGATGGCAATGGGTTGTTCACCCCAAACGGTTCTAAAATCTTTACGGATTATCAATACTGTAAGTAAAGCTATTAGAAATATTGTAAACTAAGTACACTGGTGACTCTGACCTCCTCATTTTGTGCAACAGTAAAAATGCTAGGGACACACACGAAACACAGGAGTATTTTTCATTGATTCTTTTTTTTTCTATGCAGTAGCAGTTAAATGTTCTAATGGCAGTCATTTTATTTATTTATTTTTCTTTTGACCTCTGTGCTGCTTTTGCAAAGGGGGGGGAACATCACAGAAGCAGCTGCCTGGGACCACTGTTTTTAATAACAGCTTCTAAAAGGCCTTCTCTAAAACAAGTCAAGGATCTGTCAGACTCTTTATTTCCTTGTAGGAGAGACCACTTAGTCTGGGTTGAGAAATGTCAGTAGGACAGCGTGAAGAAATATCTGTACTGCAGCCTTTGTTTATTATACATATTTAAAATGCAGACTTAACTAAGCAACTTTACAAGAAATACATGTAATTATAGAACACTATTGCTATGCTATCATCAGGGAAATGCAGTTTGAGTTAATCAGAAAATAATGCACCCTGCTAGATAACATAAAGCAACACCCAGTGCCATGTGGCAGAATCAGACAGTGTTGTTGTTGTGTGGTGGATGCAAACTAAACAGCATTTACATGTGTTGTAACTCGTCAGTGGTGAGGAACAAGCTTGCTCAAGCCTATAACCAATCATTACGATGGATCACTTGTGGAATCTGCAAGTATCTTTTAAGATCAAAGTTATTACTAGCAAAACGTGGTCAAGAATCCAGGAACTTATGGCAATATGAAGAGATGGTGCTCATTTTAAAAAAGGAGGCGTACACTATTTGACTCTCTTCTTTGAATTTGGCAACTTTATTGCACTCCACTGTAATTTTGGTAACCCGTCAGTGATGTAGCAGTTGACAAAGGAGAACTAAAATGTGTCATCCTCTTTCATGTCTCTGGAGCATTTTGATGTACAGTGTAAACAAACATCTGCAGCAAGTATGTCTGCTTTCTGAACTCTTTGGCTGTCCAGTAGACAGATCCTATTAAAAACAACAGAAGTGTTTCTAGCCAAGCTTGGTGAGTGATCACCATGAATTAAAATAGGTTCTTTTGCAGATGTCAGTATGGAGTTCTTGGGTTTAAAATCCTTGTTTCAAGCCAGAAGGGTCAACTTTTGGAAGATTTATTTTTGTGACAGAGACCATTGTATTAAAACAGCGAAACGCCAGTTCTGTGCCTCTTTAAGTTCTTACAACTTCTGAAACTTGTTCTAAACCTAGAATTTATCACGCTTCAGACAGTAGCATGAAGCTGTGTCTGCAAATCACGTGCTGCTGCTTCCTCCTTCAGAGGCTTACTACCGGTGGAGAAGAGGAATGTGGGTTGGTTTGCTCAGCACTTTATTCACAAACCAGAATACAGAGGATAAGTTAGGTGGAAATGATCATATTATACTGTTCATTTTTCACAGTATTACAAAAGCTTGAACTTTACTATTCTAGTTATCAGTATCTGGTTTTACCTGTCAGATGATCTTGGGACTGTTTTTTTTGGCAGTGCCAATCATAATTGTTCCCCACCCTCTGCTGTTCCCTTAACTTCCCTTGTGATTTTTCTGTGGCATTTCTATACAGAAGCACCTTTGCTATTTTAGTATGTCACCTTACTATACCTACCTAGTTTAACTCCCCTTTGCAGGGATCCATTTCAAGGAACCATAAAAAAGGGAAATGAAAGGGGTATTTGATAAATTTGGAAGTGAAAGTTAAAAGGGCTTTTGTTCATAAGCTCAAAGTTTTGTTTGTTTGGGTTTTTTTTTATACCACTCTATCTGTGCTTGACTGTGCTTGCTTTGCATGTTCCACAGGGTTGTACTGCAGAGAGGACATAGCATTTTTCCTTCTTGAATTTGCTACCTCTTCTTTTTCCTGAACAAAATATAAAACCAACTATGAATGCGGTTTATGTTTCAACAGTCATGCTGAAAATACTTTTTAATGAGCAACTCTGAAATAACTAAATGTAGGTATGCAGGAGCACCAACTTTGTATGGTGCAGTCAGGACATGGGAAGTAATGAAAGAAAACTCATGAGGTGGCCTCGCACTTCTCTCTGTGGTGAAAATTTTTTATATAACAGTGTCGCTGCTGAATCTAAAAAATGCCCAGAGTGGAAGGTGTGGCAGAAAACTGGAGGATTTCCTTTACTGTCTGTGTTTTCTTTGTAAGTACATTATTTCTGAAGCATTGCATGTGGCTCAAGGGCTGCTGCCAGACCAGTTGCATGTCTCAGAGTGCAGATGCAGGTGCGTAAAATGGCTGAGGGGTCGGAGACACTGAGACATCTGAGACATCATCACGGTGTGGCTGTTCCTGTTTGGCTTCTGGGCCATGATGATGCATGACAGTCATAACTGTTAGGTGTTAACCTTTCACAGTGGGGATGAACATACTCTGATTTTGAAGTAAGCTGAAAGGCCTCTCCCGGTGTTTTCCGCGGCCTAGCAGTGTGCGTGCGATCGGGTATTGCGACCAGTTCTGGGCTCCCCAGCTCAAGAGAGACGGAGGATCTGCTCGAGAGACTCCAACAGAGGCTACAGGGATGGTTAAGGGACTGGAACACGTGTCTTACAGGGAAAGGCTGAGACACCTGGGGCTCTTTAGTCTGGAGAAGAGAAGACTGAGAGGGCATTTGATAAATGTTTATAAAT
>JAAGNO010013124.1:0-49032 GCA_033439905.1 Ceryle rudis | reverse complement strand
AAGGGGGAATGGATATAAGCTGGAGCACAGGAGGTTCCACCTTACCATGAGGAGGAACTTCTTTACTGTAAGGGTCACAGAGCACTGGAATGGGTTCCTCAGAGAGGTTGTGGAGTCTCCTTCTCTGGAGATTTTCAAGACCCACTTGGCCGTGTTCCTGTGTGACCTGTGCTGGATTCTATGGTCCTGCTCTGGCAGGGGGTTGGACTCTAAGATCTCCAAGGTCCCTTCCAACCCCTGACACCCTGTGATACCCTGTGGGAAGCATAGCTCAGTTGCTGTTCAGTAACCTGGACTGCTGCGGAGGTAGTGGTGACCCTTGTGCAGCATTGTCATCTGGCCCCTTCATCATCAAAAGGAAGATTAAAGAGGAATTTAAGCACTGTCTAGAAATCAGTAGATGTGAGGGCTTGACTAAAAGTAACATGAAAGTGTGGATATCTGCGGCCATTCTTCTACGGAGGCACCTCTGTCTTGGAGGGCCTGTTTCCATGCCTGGGGCCAGATAGGAGACTGTCGAGACTTTGCGTCATGTCAGGCGTTCCTGATCCCAGTCGATGTGTTTCAAACATGCTGAACACACGCCAGCAGGAAGGAGCTCTTCTGGCTATCGCGCTGGTTTAATGCAGTCGTTGCTTGAAGACTTGCAAGAAAGGGAGTGGCAGGGTCATTTCTGTCTATGAGTGTAAACTGTAACAGCAGGACACTCGGGCTTCATTGACTTTACCCTGAGGAATTTCAAACCTGTACCTCCCAGCTTCCACGAAAGGCCTTAATTTTGGGAAGTTAGTCCCAGTCCACTACAGATACCTTGCAACACGGAAGAGTCTGAGGTTCATTATCCAGAAGACATTTAAAATGGAATCAGTGATGCAGGGAGCTTCATGTGGGATGAAACCCTTTGACACCAGAAGCCTTTTGACAGAGGGAGAAGAATCATCTCCCCGTGGCAATTTGGAGGATTCTGTTGTTACAATTTTTGCTTGAGTCATGAATTTAACTTCAGAAGTCTGAATCGTAAAGCTTTTGTTTAGTCAGAGATTGATGTTGCCATAACCTACTGTAAGAGTTAAAAACGAGAGCAGCGAGCAATAAGCAGTGCTGACAAGGCTGTCATCATTTGAAGCTGTAGAAATCAATATTCTCTTACTGTGTGTTCTGATCTGAAGATGAAAATTCCTACAGTGAGCAGGGTTTAGTACAGTAGAGGAGGGATATGACATTAATTAAAAAGTATTTTAAAACATACTTAAGATATTATGCAAGAATCAACCACAGAGACATTTGTGTGTGACTTGAGATAAGGAAATTTTATGTTCCATGCAAGCAGATCACTTGTGTGTTTTGTATAAGGGCTTTTTATTACTTTTCATATTGCTTTTAAGTAGCCTATTGCAGAGCAAAAACATTATTCAGCATCTTTGATCTTAAACAATCGAGAAGAAACTTGTGAAATAAAAGGGCTGTGTGGAGGAATGACGTTCATAGTCACTATAGGGAGTTCTAGCATCCTATAAAAATGCTTCTCTTCCATTTGCAGGAGCTGTCTGAGCCATGCATAGCTCTCTATGAAAAGATGGGTTTCCAAGGAAAGAAAATCGAGTTCAGCACAGAAATCTTAAATCTCCAGTTCCTGGGATACAGTCCTCGAATAGCTTCAGTTCAAGTCCTTGGTGGCATGTAAGTTTAAAATCACTTTTTGATTCTTTAGAATGATGTACTTACTCAGCAGAAAAACTACAGGTGTTAGAAACCAAGGAGTATGAAATTAAAATATCCTAATTTGTGCAGTGCATTAATGCAGTTTCTTCTTACAGAACCTTCTCACACCCTCTTTCAACAACATGATCACTGACTGGTGCCCCACGCTAGAAGTTGAAATGAATTTGAATAAAGTTCAGAAGGAAACTGATGTCTTCTCTCATGCTATATTATAAAAGCCTGCTTGCATAGCATCATAAAACCAACTTCTGTGCTCTTGGTTTAGGTCTCAATCATAAAAAGATTATTCAGTTTGTGATCTGTGTCATATGTTTCAAATATTTTAATGTCTTCACATTCATTCCTCTACCTAGATGTAATGGACACAGTGGTACATACAATCAGATCATGATCTGGTCCTTTTGCCATTAGTAATAATCCTTTTTACATCAGGAGTTGAGTCACACTCTTGGTTGTAAATCTGGCTGTTAAATTCATTACCTATTTTTAAGTTACTGTGTTCTCTAAATGTACTTTTGAAGACCGTGTGAAAAACAGGCTGTGATGAAGTTTAAAAACTGTCTGGAAGCATTTTGAAAACTACTGTGCTATCATCTTCCACTGTGCCAGCAGAGCTGCTAAATTTCTTTCTGTGGTTTTGCTGTTGTCAGCCTCTACCTCTGAGATACTTGCCCCAAGTATATGTCATTTTTTTTCTGACTTGAAGAATGTGACTCTTCATTTTTTTTAACGCTAGATCCATGGTCACTGTTGCTTTGCATTTAAATGTGTTCTTTTGAATTTCCGAGGTGTGTGCTAGAGAGATGCTGTTGGATAGCTTAAGACTGCCCTCAAGTGGATAGCTAACACTAGGGCTGTAGAGCAAACCATTTTCCTCATCTGGAAAAGGTGGAAAGGGTTTCCTTAGTACACTGAACTGAAGTTTGAAACATAAAGGTCGTAAGAAAAGGTATATGCTCCATATCCTTAAGTCTCCTGAGATTTCAGTACCTTTCATCATAACCACAATATAATTCTCACTTCCTATAACACGAAATAACATGAAGTCAAACGTCAGTCAGAGGTCCCTTCCAACCCCTAACGTTCTGTGATTCTGTGATCAAGTTACTGCTTTGCTAAGAACATTGTTACCATGATGCCAGGTGATGGAGTTGTGAATTGTGCGTGTATCCTGTCCAGTGAATATATATGGATTTTTTTCTGGTTGATCTCTGGAAACACAGAGTGTATGATATGAAAGTTCTGATTTCATTATAGCAGTGTCAGCTGCTGAAATGTGACAAAATACAGTTTTAAGAGTGTCCTGGCCCCTACTGCCTCCCTTATTGGAGGGGTTTTTGTCTTCTTTTCCTTTGCTAAGAGACATCCATTTATAATTCTCTTAATTTCCTACCTGGGGATGATGTGTATTAGGCTGTCCAGCAGGTGTAGGGAGGTTCTTCTCCTCCTCTACTCTGCCCTAGTTAGACCACACCTGGAATGCTGTGTCCAGTTGTGGGCTCCCCAGTTTAAGAGAGACGGGGATCTACTGGAAAGAGTCCAACGGAGAGCTATGAGGATGATTAAGGGGCTTGAGCATCTCCCCTATGAAGAAAGACTGAGAGAACTGGGGCTGTTTAGTCTTTAGAGGAGAAGACTTGAGAGGGGATCTTGTTAATGTCTGTAAATATCTGAAGGGTGGGTGTCAAATGGAAGGAGACAATCTCTTTTCTCTAGTGCCCTGCCATAGGACAAAGAACAGTGGGTATAAACTTGAGCATAGGAGGCTCCACCTCAACATGAGGAGGAACTTCTTTCCTGTGAGGCTGGTGGAGCACTGGAATGGGCTGCCCAGAGAGGTTGTGGAGTTGTCTTCTCTAGAAACTTTCAAAACCCATCTAGATGCGTTTCTGTGCAATACGCCTGAGGTGATCCTGCTCTGGCAGGGGGGTTGGACTCGATGATCTCTAGAGGCCCCTTCCAACCCCTAACATTCTATGTTTCTATGATTAAGCTGTGAAAAAACACCAAAATTAAGGTGAGCGTGCTTCTTCTGGATATAGATGTCCACTGATAAATCAGTCAGAGGAAAGCAGCTAACAGGACAATGTGCATATTGAGTGTTTATGTACTCAAAAACCTATAGCTGTTGGACAGTCTCAGCAAATCAGTGTAAGAAAGCTCAGTAAATTGCACTGTATTGCAGCCTGTTTCAAAGACAAGTTACAATTCACTGCCTGTGCCTATAGCAGAGAAACAAAAGTCAGGTTCTGACAGACTTCTCTGTATGACTGTAAACATGGTTGGATAGGGAATACTAAATTCTTCTACATGGGATTTCTCTCTCTCTTTTTTTTTTTTTTTTTTTTTAATTATTATTTCACTTTCAGGTATTTGGAAAGAAGAAAGGTATTCTGAAATAAGACCTCTATCAGAATACCCTAGAGAACTTCACTCTGTTGCAGTTTGCTTCTCTTTGCTTGTTGCAATCTACATCCCCAGGAGTTCTTTCCCATGTAGGTCAAGCCTGTCCAAATTAAGATACACAGAACTACTGGTTCTACGTACGCAACTGTCTAACATATACAGCATATGTAGCTCATACAGATAGGGTCCTTGAGGAGACACAGTGACTCCTGAGAATAAATGGTATTTAAAATTTGGGTCCTCCCTTTAAGGCAGAAAATGCTTTCTTTCATTCAGGTTGTAATTTTTTCAACAGGACTTTTGAGATGTAACTCCAGCATACTCATCTTAATGCAATTGATCTAAATCAGGACACGATTTTAATTTTGAAAGCCTGTTAAAAAGAAGGTCATTGCCTTTCCATAGCTCAACACTACTACTTTGTGAGACAGATTTCTTTTTATTAATCCTATTTATTGATTCCAAAGCAGGATTTGCCAGTAAAAGCATTCTATGTTTTTTGGTTATTTTTGTTTGTTTTCCTTTTTTTTTGTTTTTGTAGATGGATAATTTATGAGCACAGTAATTACAGGGGGCGTCAGATGTTGTTACCACCAAATGAAATTCCAGATTGGTATCAAGTGAGTGGCTATTGTCAGATAGGCTCTCTGAGACCTTTACTGCAGGTGAGTAGGCCCTGACGTGAGATGGTAGAGTAATAATTTACACCCTTGTAAAGGGGCTGGGGGGATACTGTACACTTGAAAGCAATGTTACAGTCTTGATGCATATCACGAGCTTCAGCACTGGCAATTGTGTGAAGAAATCACTCTACTGTTTCACCTGTAATAAAAACTATTTTATTGTGCTATGTGGCTTTGCAGTTCTACTGCATAAACTGTTCATTAAGCATCTACTTCAAAGTATTGAAGACAGCCTATAAGGATTGGCTGCATTATTTGTTACAATAATCGCTATAACTAGTTATATATAAATTATTTTAAATTGCTTTATAATTAGTGCCCAAACTGGACACTGGTAGTACTATCTTCATTACTTTTTGGAACAACATGAATATTTGATACTTCAGTTAGTAGTGATTTTGTGTTGATTTGGGGGGGGGGGAATGTCCTTCCACACTTACTACTTGGCAGAAAAATTTGCAAATCTAATGCAAAACTTATTTTTGTGGTATCCTTTTCATTTTGTCATCTAAATAAGCACCATGTCATTTGGTCCAGTGCTGTAGCCAGCACTCCTGTGAGCTTTAACATTTGAGGTTCCTGCTGAGCCATATATATTGAGGAAACAGCTTTTTCTAATTCACAAGTTACCTGTAGCTGTAACCAAAGGCATTTGCTTGCTGTCATAATGTTGTCTTTGTATAGCCTTAAGCAGAGTTAGGAATAATGCATTTTGACTGCCCTGGCTGAGAGCTTGTCTAAACAGGAATGTTAATGTGTGTTAAGGCGCAGCATGAATGTGCAGTGTAATACCTGCTGCCAGTGAAATAAATAAGCAGCACTGCACAAGTACACCCTTAATGAACATATAGAGCATCTATACAAGAAGTTAGCAGAGAGAAGGTAGTGCTGCTACCTAAGAATTTAAAAATTCTTAGCTTTGCATTGTGTGCATAGGAATGCCTAAAACTCTCCATGCAGAGTGGCAGATTCTCAAAGCTTGGCTTGTCCTAGATGGTTATGGACTTTGGAATTAAATTCTAAAATAGAAAAGATAGACTTTCAGAAAGAAAGAGGGAGGCAGAGTTTAGCCCTGAACAGTAACTGCTCCGAAGTTAACCAGAGTACGAATGTGTTCTGTGCCGAGACTGGTTAGTTATGTTGTTTTCTGCAGAAACGTGTGTACTTCAGGCTGCGAAACAAGGAAACGGGAAAGTTCATGTCAGCTGATGGAAACTTGGACAATCTGAATCTTCTCAGAATACAGGTTGCAGAAGATGCAGACTCAGATGATCAAATCTGGGTTTATCAGGATGGATTCATAAGGTGCCGGGTGAGGTTCAATTTCAATGTGAATTTTTTCTTTCCCTCTCTAATGGTAGGGCTTTCTGAATTCAATTCCTACTGTAGCATCTTAACTTATTTTATAAACTTATTCTGTTTCAGCTGTAATAGAATATTTTTGTAGGGGCGGGTTGGGGAATTACTATTTATTGAACTGTTTTTTTCAGGTGATATAACTAGCTGTATGATACTTTTTTTGATATAACTGAAAGTTTGAGAGATTTTAGTTATGAGTTACTTTCTCCTAAAGAATAGTATCTTCCACCGGAAGATCTTTGCCTTGTTCTTCATGAGCCTCATTCATACCCTCTTTCTCCACAGTGAAAATATCACAGAAGTGTCAGATCAGGAGAGACCTTTTATTACCTTCCCGGTAATAGTTGGAACTGTGCATACCTGGTGGTAGGTCTGCTAGTGTAACGTAGGTTATAGCCTCTTCCGCATTCAAGCAAGCGTAAATATAAAATCCTACTGGTTTGGGGTTGGTTTGTTTCTGATTATCCTTGTATTTGTTGCATTCATCCCTCTGCCGTACGAGTTCCCAAATGAAGTCCTACTTTTCTCACAGTCCCTAAAACTAATCGTGTGTGAATTTTCATTGAGGTGAGCAGAGGTATGCACAGTTCATAATGTTTAAGCATGAACAGTCTTAGGTAGGGAAAGCCAGCCGAATAAAATTAAGTTACTTTAATAATGCTAAGCAGCTTGACTGCAAAGAATCATGTGAACTTTTTCTATAGGGTTGTATAACTTCAAAGGAGCCGTTTATAACTATGTCATCTATGCTGGAGGGAAGAACCTTACTGTTAATGAGCTAAAGCAGTGTTTGGACATGTTTACAGGACACATGCAGTAGTAAAAGGGATTTATGCAGACAGCAGAATGGTGTAAAGCTAAAAGTTTTAATATCGTGTACAAAAGATTTTTCTCTTGACGGTGTCTCTCAAACGTTTCACTAAAAGTATCATATCGAGACAGTGCGGTGTAAGGTATTTTGCACAAAAAAAATACTGCTTTTCACCTCATTTTAACAAGAAAATTAAACTTATGGCTGGGTAGGTCATTGGAAGAATTTGGGCCTTTCTTCCTGTAAGCTTAGGTCATCCCACTGAGTCACAGTACCTTGGGGTATGCCCCAGGTTTTCCGGGAAGGGCTGTTTTAGGTAGGTGGGTTAACCAGCAAGCAGGTTATGAAAGTCATTCTGCTCATTTTGTCAGAAATAGATATGAATAGCAGATACCAGTTCAGGTCTCCTCTTCATGAGTTTCTTGGAGATGAGTGAAGTGATAGCCTAGTAGACCTGATGGGTAAGCTCTGAGTCTTCTAAGTCCACGAGAGAACACTTTATATACGGATGAGATTTTCAGAACTAGGTCGACTTACTTCCATCCTAGGTTATTATAGCAAGAAGTACTACTTTTTCAAAACTGTATATATAATAATTTAGGGCCATATCAACAATGGCAGATGGGTGTTTGTTTAATCTGCCACTGAAGTCTGTTCAGAAGTTACAAGGTGGCTTATGGTGTGATTTCTTGAAAAATCACTGTTCACACAGAGTAAGTAACTGTAATGTTCTACTTAATAATACTCTTTTCTAGTAAGCTTGATTTTTTGCCAGGTTGGTTTTTTTTTTTAACCATAAAGGCATTTGTAGAGTTTTGGAATCAAGTAATACAAATGACTAGGAAAAGAATATAGAATAAAAAAGAAAATATTATTGTGATACGCTGTGAAATTCCTAGAGTCGTTACTGTGCAGTTATGTCCTGTATAGTGAAAGGCTACTGCAGAACTAGAAATGATGAAAGAACAAAAACATTCACAGAGGAGGTGGAGGCCTCCTATGCAAGGAAGAGGTGAGATAGCTGGGACGTTTTAGCCTGCAAAAGGGGCAGTTTGAGGGATGATATGATTGAAGTGTCCGCAAATGTGGTGTGTACAAGACACCCCTTAAAATAAGGGGGTTGAGGAGAGAGAGCATCAGATAAAACTTAGTAGTTGCCTCTCACGCTATTTTTTTTTTTTCCTTTTAATAGTAAAACTTTGGACCTGCTTTCCCCAGAAGAGTTATGATACAGAAGGGTGTTCATGTAAAAGTGTTGTATTGATCTCTGTGGGTAGTGACTTAAGTATTAAAGGTACCAGCTCTGCATGGAAAAGTCTCTGGGCTGGAAATTGCTGTAGCCTGGGAGAGATCACCAGGAACACACTGCATCCAAGAGCAGAGTGAATGTAATCTTCCATGACATCTGTTACTGGCCACCGCTAGAGGCAGGTGCTAATTGTACCTTTTGATCTGATGCAGCGTGGTTATTTTCCTGTTTTTAAGTAGTGGAGACTATCAGCAGAAACAGGAACAAAAGTAAGTGGTCTTGACTTTGGGGAAAAAATATATTCCTTTAGGGAAAGTAGTTCCTAGGTTCTCTTTTCACCTGATGACATCTCTCCTACCTGATTACAAACCCGTGGATCCTAGAAGTAAAGCCGTTTTGAATAATTGCTGTTGCCTTTCTGATGATACAGATGGCAGAGGACTGCTGCTTGACAATTGTTGGAAATCTCATAACTCCTGGCTCTAAACTCGGTCTCTCATTTGAGCGGAACGAAGACAAACAATATTGGCATATTAGTCCCGATGGCAGGATTTATAGCAAGATGAAGCCCAAGCTGGTTTTAGATATCAAAGGTAAGCAAATACGTTATCTCATTATATTGTGTCTTAATCACATGGTATTTATCATGTGGGATAGGCACTAAACGTGCCTATAAATTAAAGATGGTGTTATAGTTACTTTAATCTAGAATCAAAAAAAGACATGATTATCGAGTCTGACCTTCTGAATTATACAGGCCCTAGGACTTCATTTCATTTTTCCTATGTAGAGTTTAGTAACTCACAGTACTTGCTTATCTTGTATTCCCAGTGTCCACTCACTGTAGATATCCTCAGTTAATTTTAGGTGCCACTGGGTGATGCGAATATAATTATTTAAAATGCTGAAGCAAGAAAAACCTATCTTCTCATTAACTTTAATTTGTATAGAGCAAATTTTCTTATATAGTAGTTGTAGATACAACAGCCAAAGGATATCAGGAAAGCAAAGGCAGGCTCATACGCTGATGTGATTAGATGCAAAAAGCTTGTTTTTCATTTGTTTATTAATGGCTATACCTTTATTGTGAACATGAGATTCTGCCTTAGCAGCCTAAGGTCTGTGCACACTTGATGTGTGTTTTACAGTGGCTTTTGTCACAGCAGTGTTTCTGAACTTTGTTTTCATGGCTTCATAGGTCTGAAAAAGCAAGAAATGGCATAATTGGATGTTCTCACATAACTGCATTTTTGGGTGGGGGGAGTAATCATTTTCTGTAGCTGTTAATATTGTTAGCTCTTTTAAAATTAATTTTGTGTTAACGCTGTAATTACAGCAATTACAAAAAAAAAAAAAGGAAAGAAAGAAAAAAATACCAGCATCAACAGTCAGCACTTTGGAACTAAAAAGGACAGGACTATCAGAACTGTGAGGAAAGGGTTATCTAATGTCTGACTGTAATACAACTCTGGCACAAATAGTCACAAATTCTTTTTAAAAAGCTAGTGATGATTAATTATAACTTCATCAAAAAGACTCCCATTAAGGGGGGAGACTCTTTAGTCACAATGCCTCTGCATACCTTTTTCTAAAGTCGGCTCCAAGTTGCACCAAAGCAGCAGAAATTCCGTTACGCTGCCTTGCCTTCAGTTAACCGTTAAAAGCAGTTATGTGTTCTGCATTTGAAACTGAAGAACTTCAGAACTTCACAGTGGCTAGGTCTGGTGATGAAAATATATAGTCACTCTTACTTTAAAGGGAAAAAAAAAAAAAAAAGAAAGGTAAATCAACCGAGCAGGTACATTTAGCTTTTAATTGAGAGAGGCTGGTAGGAACATTAACCCGTTTCTGGCAGTTCTGCTAATCCAGCCTTGACCACAAAGTCAGTCTTAATGAATTCTTCAGCAAATGAATGCAGTTGTTTAGCTGAGCAGTTACCAATGCCACCTTGTGGATACAGTGGCAGAGTACAGAGCACTGTCCAGAGCATCGCTCTCTGAAAGCACAGTCTCTTGTTCCACTGGAAAAAAACAAGATGAAAAACAACACCAAAACCCAACCCGTATTTTCCCATTATAACATGGTTACATTCCATCAAGACACCACTTGCAGAATAATTTTTATGCTCACAGCTATTTAGCTAATATCATTTTTTGTACTTGCTGGTTAGGGTTTTTTTTTCTTTCAAGAGATTTGATTCCCCCTCTTTCCAAAGAACTTTACAAGTATTTCTGCTGTCTGTCTCTACTGCTTTTTAGTAATTTTCTGGTGATGGAGAGGAATCGTGTTGCTGTTAATCAGGCCTTCTGATTTGGGACAGTGGCACCAGAAGGCCTCCCCCAAATATCTGGAGAGAACGGCTAAGGTGCTCGAGATGGCATTTCCTTAGTACAAAAGAGCTGCTCTTAAATGTGCCTGCCCATCCAGGACTCCATGTACCTACCGTATTTCTTCTCCAGATCTGCTACAATCCCTATTTTTTTACACTTCTCAAAAGCTGTCAGCTGCCAGGCTTGTCTTCTGGGGGAGCGTGAGGCTGTAGGGGTGCAGAAAGAGGGATCTCCACAGGAGTGTCCTGCTGCCCAGTACAACTGGTTGGCTCAGATGGCTGCTTCCAGTGGGAATGCTGCCTGCTGTGGCAGGAGTCTTGTACTGCACGATACACAAGTGGCCTGCGCTTCTGCCGCAGGCACTGCATCTGAGAAATGTCAGTTCTGACTTTCAGCTCTAGTCGAACGTTTCTTTGCTTCTGAGTTTAAGTCAAAACAGTAATGGTGCTGTTCTACGGCATCGTGTCGCATGAGGAAATGAAGCCCCTCTAAGAAAGAGCTGTATTTCACATGCAGGTACATTCAGCTGCCCGTGGAAACAGCTGAACATAGGATGATATTCTGTGTATGGCAACTTGCGATGAAACTGGTTAAAATACGGGATTATAACGGTGAAGAGTAAATGAGTACCCGACCTCGTCCCTGGTGTGGTCGTGCTTGTATTGTCTGTTAATGTCAGGATTTATTTCATCGCGTAAACATCATCTTTACTGGAGGAGAAACTGAATGGCTGAGTGTGACTTTTGGGAAGTGCTGCTCTTAAAGGACCTATGCCTGCCTGTATTGCAGTGATTCCTTCCTTTCCCATCCAGGCTGAAAAAGCCAAGGTACTCAATTGCTGAAGGGGGTGGAGAGGAGCAGGCAGGCTCCCTTGTGTCAAAATTAATTCCAAAAGCAGGCAGCGATGAAAATGAGTTTCTTTTTTTTGTCTACCAACACTTAGTAGAGTTGTCCTGAAACCTGGAGCAAATGTCTCTTACTTCAAGGATAATCTACACCATTTGAATTTCTCTTTACAGGGGGTGCACAGTATGATCGTGACCATGTTGTTGTCAACGCAGTCAGCGAAGAAAAGTTAACGCAGCGTTGGGAACCACTAGTTGTATGAACCTGGATGAGCAAAGATGACGTTTGAATTATCCACTATTCCAGACGCTAGAATTGGCATGGCCATCTCTGAAGGATACAGGATCAACACTCAGAGTTTTGCCTTTTCTTTGCAATTTTAAAAAGAACAAGCAGCAGAGTGACTTCACCTCTATCCGAGATTATTATCCCTATAAAAGCTTCAGTATCTCTCAACCTTTTGTTTGATTTTTTTTTTTTTTGGTGTGTGTTTTTTTGTTTGGTTTGGTTTTGTTTTGTTCAGTTTTTTGTTTGGTTTTGTTTTATCATCACAACTCAATGCAACATAGAGTGGTAGTATGCCTCAGGCTAGAGGAAGAACTAAAGGTGGGAGACACCCCAGGCAGTCAGTTGTGTCAGTGAGTATTTAATCCAGAATAGTCAATAAGCATAATTTCAAATTATTTTTAAAAGGGTTTCTGTGTAACAGAGAGAAGGGCTGAAAATAATTAAAGCTTCTTCTATAAAAGACAGGACAGCAGTGTGGATGTGGGTGTAGCAACTTGGACTTAGGGGCTGTAGTATAGAGAAGTTATCATTCACTTCTGGAAATGAATATATTTGTTTCACTGGAACAAACTTATGTTTACCTAAAGTTTAAAGGCTGCTAGCACACAGCACATCCAAAGAATTTTGAACATGTGGCTTCAATATAGTTAGTATGCTAATATAATAAGTCCTAAATTAAGGAAAAATTCTAGATTTTTTTTTTTTTTCCTCTTGTAGAGATGATGTAAATTAGTAGATGTTTGTTAGAAAAAGAAAGGGCTGGCAAAAGGATACATCAGAATGTGAAGAACTTGCCCATTTTCTTGGCTAACTTCTAGTTACAGGTATTTTACTACTTTGCTAAGTCAAATTTTTACCTTTTTAAAACAGTTCCAGTAAGTATAGTCTTGCTGAACTCCAAAATCATACCAAAACCAATAATTATTAGGCCAAGCATCACTAAAGATGACTGCAACGGTACCTAAGCGCTGTGTTTAAAGACCTAAAAATTCAGCCTGTTGGGCTTAGTGTGGAGAATGCCAAACTCCCAAGCACTTCTGGTGATGCTGAAGAGCCACATCTGTGGTGGGCTGCTGGTTCCTGCTGGGCAGAAGCATCAGGCTGCTCCAGTAAGGGGCACAGCCAAGCATGTAGACATGCCCAGACACAAGGGCTGTGCTAGTTCAAAGTGAGCCTTACTGGTTTAGTAACGAGCTCATGGCAAGTGAGACATACTGATGACTGCAGGAGGTCCTTCTGTTGCCCTGCTCTTAACCTGATGTTGTTAGTTTTCCTTAAATAATGTTGTCAGAAAGGTAAAATACAAACCAAGTCTTGTACTATGCTGCTGTGTTTTCTCCTGGCTTAGACCAGTGTTACTACAAGCTTCTCCTAGGAGCACCCAGGCCTTTGCCTTGCATAGTAAGTCTGTTTTAAAATTAACACTTTTGTTACTATTGTATTGCCTCAAAGGATACTGGTGCTTTTATTGTTACCCCCCTAGAAGTGCCTTACTCATTTTCCTCCCTTTGTACAGACCTGCTGAAGTTTTGTTGCTCAGAAACATGCTGCTTTTAGTTCTTCATAGAAAATGTGTTACTGGTTCCGGCCAGCTGTACTTTGTCATATCGATGTGCTCTTGCTATATATAATATAGCATTTTACAAATAAATTTAAGTTAGGTAAGTTTTTATTGAAATCATTTTTAGAGGCAGAAAGCTGAGATTTTTATAATTAGTTTTGCTTCTGTCTTGTGCCCTTCTCTGTCTCCACTTCCTCCACGACAGCTAGCTAGCTAATGTGGTGTGGAGTGGAGGCTCTCGGGAATGGGTGCTTCTGTACAACCACCTCTTCGGTGCATTTGTACATGGGGCCACAGTTAATGTGGCCTCTGCTTCCCTCGCCTGCTGGGAGCCCTGCATGACGTGGTTTTTCCACCACCACAGTGGCACCACAGTTACTGTGCAGCTCTCCGTTAAGAGGTTACCACTTTCCTTCACTCTGCCTGCATAATGGCAGAGGAATTCACTCCGGAGCCTGTCTCGGGCAAAATGGTAAGTTAAAAAAACCAGACTAACAGACACATGCCACTTCACACCCCTCCAGCAGGGACAGGGGTATGGCAGAAATGGGGTCTCGCGCTGTCTGACAAAATCACGTCTAGCCTACCTGCATAGATGCTGCAGTGAGTCAATCTCTGCCAGGAGACAATACAAATAATTATCAGTTAGAGGTTGATTTTGTTCCATGCTTGTACTCAGATTAGTTATGGCATAGCAAGAGTGAAGTACTGGTCTTGAGACAGGAACATGACCACACAGGAAAAGTTTACAGGTTCTGAGGATGAACTATACATATTAACAACTATATATATTAATGAAGGTGAACAGAACAAGGAAAGGCCAAGGGAAAAAGGACAGCACGAGTTTCATATGGATAATTAGATGAAAGCATGCCTCACCCTTTCAGGACTTAGGTAAAACGTAGGGAAGGTAGAAGCTCCAAGAACTACAAACTGAAAACGCTGGTAGCTGTTCCTCTTACTCCAAGAGTGAGGGTGTTCTGCAGAAGTCACAGCTACATTCTTAACGTGGTTTTCATGTAGAAGTCCATAAGGGACATTATTGTGTCCTGTCTGTTTATTAAAAGTTATGAACAGGCCAGAGTAGGAAAGAATCGAAGAGTCTTTTCTAAAACAAGACTTTTAAAAAAGAAATATGCTTTGTCTGTGAGCTTTTAAAGAAGAAACAGTTGCTAAGTACCAGTTTATGTTCAAGTGTAATTTACCGGTAAAGGACTGACTGCAGGCAAAATAACAATTAGAGATACTTTATTTTTTACTAATTACATTGATCACTGTTTTTCCACGTGCATGTCCTCCTTCCAATTTCAGAAAGGCCTTTGGAACTTCAGAAAAAGTGAAGACTTCATCAATAACTGGTTGAATCTACAGAAAAAAAGAAAGTGTCACTATAGTAGGAGTAAAATAATCTGTCGCCTTCATACTTCAGAAGCGTACACAGACGGGAGCAATGTTTCTTTGGAGTATTTGGGGCAGAAGTGGCCAAATGAGGTAGTCACTAGTTTTTAACTTTTTTCAGCAACCCCTCTACATGCAGGAGAAGGCTTTCTGCAGCTCTTTGCCAGAGTTCTGAAACCTCTACCAGCACAGTTTGGAGCCTTTACGCGGGACTCTTCACAGTAAAGTCACCTTACAAGACTCAAGTTCCTTTTAAAAGCTGACACTGTGTTGCAACTTTGTGTTGTCCACAGTGATACACCGAGGAAGAGTAACAAGAAAACCAGTAGTCATATGAGGAAAAAGATAAACACAAGAATTTTCAAGAGGTCAGATGTTTCAAAGATAGCTGTAAATGTAGTGCCTACCTGCCTCAGCACCCCTAACACACTTGGCCACAAGTGAAGTAAAAGAAGTCTGCAAACATTTGTTGCTGAGTCATTTAGATACACTTGAAAACTCGGGCACTGTATATTCCAGCAGGCATACATCATCAAGCCCTGCTTGCATCAACTGCAATATTGGCATTAATTTTGTAGAGTAGTCTTCTGGATTGTTTAAGACTCATTTCTTAATAACGACAGTGACGTTGCCCTAGTCACTGTTCCCATAAACATCCTATGAGCATTTTCTTTAGATGTCACAGTGTACTGACAGAGGCAGAACAAATCCCAGCTGCTTCTGTAAAATACTTGTCACCACTGGCCCAAGAGAAGAGACTTTTTCTATCATCAGGTTCAGTCAGCCTTCTACCCTCCTCCCAGAGATCCTCCCTAGCCTGAGGTTGGTCTCTAATCTTGGATCCCTTTGCACCAGCTCAATGCATGTTCCTGCAGAGGAAAACACGAACAGGGAGTGAGTCCGCAGCTAACTCTTGCAGTAATGAAGGTCTGAAGTAACAAAGATCCAAACACCCTGTTTACTGTGTCAGGGAAAGAGTATCTACAGGCTTTTTTCTCAGAGCTAGTAGCATGCACGCTGTCTGGTAACTGCCCTCTCCAGGTAGGACGTGCACCTCACTAAACAGAAAAGGAATACAAAAGCAAGAACAACACAGTTTGCCAGAAGGCAAGGGGAGGTGCTGCTTAGAAGGTGAACATGCAGCACCACCAAGGAAAGGTTTTCATATGTCCACATTTTCCGAGCAGCAGCACCAATGACCACCCAACAGCACAACACATCCCATCGGGCACTTGTCTGCGCTCAGTCAGGTCCTTTTCTCAACTCTTGATTTTTTTTTCTTTATTAATACACAGTGTCTTACCTTGAAGTCCACTCATTACACTAAAGTAACTACTGGTTTGCTCATACCAAACAAGTAACCCAAGACAGCAATAGTCAATTACATTGCAGTAAACTCCTAATCTTCTCACTAGACTTTCCTTTTTATTTTGTCAAGGCAAGCAGTAGTAGGAAACATTCCATGGCAAAGAAGGAGGAACGAATTAACCCCCTCCAAAGCACGTCAGAATTAGCAGCCAAATTGCTATTAAAGTTACTGTGCAAACAGACACAGTAAGTGCCTCAAACTTGCCATGCTGCAGGGTGCAAGGCTGGGTAATTTCTTCCCCTTCTTCTGCCAGGACAATCTCTGTCACCAAACCTCTGGTAAAGCCAGTGGTAACACACAGCAGAGAAGCCCCAGAGATGCTGCATAACACTTTCTGCTGGGAGAAGAAATGTGGGGCGTGATCAAGTTCAAGACAAAACGGTGTCAGCACGGAGTGGAAACGTCACCACAGTCATCAGCAAAGTCAGGGATGTGGATTCAGAGTGGCAATAACAATGAAGACAATGGCTTTGGGTACATGCTGCTGATCAGCAGTGCCTGCACAGAGGAGACCAACCCTTGCTTTCATAGCAGGAGCTTCAGGAAAAAGCAACTTGGTAACCTTGCTGAGCCAAGCACCAGTGCAGCACTTGTACCAGTACTTACTGTTGACGGCAGTTACATACAAAGCTGTACTTCAGTTAAGGAAAAAAAGAATACAGAAACTGGGCCTGCTGGAGCATGGACACAGATGACCCCAGCAGGGCAAGAAGCTGGGAGGAGGGGAAAGGTATCTGGGGAAGAAAGCAGTGCAGCAGCGCAAGGGATGTCAAGCCCAAGGAAGGTGAAGTACAAGGGATTTCAGGGAAAGGCAGAAGTTCATTTCAGATACCTGCAGCAACTGTGAAAAAAAATGAACAAGGATGCTTCAGTGTTCTGCCAGTCACTGTAGGTTTGCATTTAGAACCCTGAATGTTATGACTGAGGTATGTGACATCCTCAGACCATCAGGTAAAGTTCAAAGCTTTGCATTTGAAAACTGGTGCGATGGGGATTCAGAGGGACCCTGAATTCAGCCTCACCCTTCAAAGCACTGTGTGTACTGCAGCCACCCCACACTCAAAGCCCATCTGCTGCATTGATGTCACCTCTAGCTCCATTTAAACGCGGGCTTTAGGCAGTGCTATAGAGAGCCATGAATACTAAATTGATGATCCTGACAATCTAGAGCATTAAACATTTTATCTGGCTGGCTGGTCAGCCCCATTGTTTGAATAACCCAGAAAGGGCTGACCATGTTGCAGCACAGTGATTCACTCAGCCTTTACCATAATCCACTGACTAAGATAAAATTTCTTCCTGTGAACAGACAAACAAGTAGGGGAGCGTCTGCTGTTTGCTGAATGTGTGATAATAAATGGAGATTAACTGGATAATAAAAACACTGGCTATTTACAGCCACGCATCAGTTCCTTGCCAGAGGACACCTATTTGTTCAGGGAAAAAGGATTAAACTAAAGTCTGGGAGAGAAAGGACTACACACACCCGCATTGAAATCTTTATCTGAAAACAGACTGGGCCTGAAAGGTATTTTCTTCCTCTTCATTCTCTCTGATGCAGGACATACTATAGAAATGAATCTCAGATCTCTTGAAATGAACTCATGTGTTTGGAAAAACAGAGTAATTGCTGATGCTGATTGAGGCTATCCTACATAGGGTACAGAAGTGGCATCCCAGCCAATCCATCTCTGAACACAGCAGGCAGAGCACAGGCACAGGCACTGGAGGTGACTGGTCAGCAGGAACGTGCTCCCACTAATGACAAATTCAAGCCCACCCTCGAAGGTCCCCATTTCTGTGGTGGCAAGGCCACAGTCCAAATTTATCAGGAGGAGACAAGGAAGGAAACATGAAGGGAATGGAGATAGCTCTGCCCCTCATAGGAGCAGCAAGTCAGTCCAGTGAGTGCGGAGCTGCTTCTTGACACTGGAGGGAGAGCTAGAGCCTTGCACCTCAGAGCAAGCCTAGTTCAAAGCAGAAAAGAATGTCCCCTCACTCCAAGGGCAATGACAGTGCATTGGCTCTCCCCCAAGTCTGCAACGGGTGGCCGTGTCAAAACCGTAGGCCAGCCTGGCTTTGCAGAGTGCCTCCTGCCCAGCTGCTGCCTCCCTGTGCACACACCCTCCTTACGCAGCCCTTGGGTCTGCTCACGGCCTGTGTACGCGCTGTGGAAAAGATACCTGCATCTGCACAGAACATGAGCTGTGATGTGCTTCACCAGACACCAAAATCCTCTTGAGGGCCTGTCATAATGAAAAGACCTGCTTGCCATTTTGACTAGCTGAGTCAGAAGATAAAGGCTGTCTTCCTCCAGAAACTACCACCACACCCAAATCCAGTCTATGAGCACAAATGCAGAGCTCGGTACTTTCCTTTGGCCTTCAGCGCGTCTCCCTTCAATGTCAACAAAAGACTTAAACAGTAATCGCTACAAGGAACAGTCTCTGCCCTGTAGCTGGATACGTAGTTACCTGTTCAGTACTTTACTGTCATCTCATGGAAAAAGTGCCTGTTTGGGACACTGCTGTTTCTGACATTTCTTCTCTTTTGCTGAGCATCTCCACTGCCATACTCAAGTTCCACGTTCTTTGGGTTTTCATCCCAACCTTTTCTTCATCCTTCCTTCCGCTTCAAATGGCATGCAACAATGTACGCTGAGCTTCATACTACCTGCCAACATTAGGTTTTAGGGTCAACCCTCACCAAAGAGAAAGTTCGTACCTTTGGGAAGAGCTGGCTCAGGTCACATGTTGTAGGGGTAGCTTTGCAACCATATAAATACTATGTTTTTGATTAACTTCCATTCAAAGAATAAACACTTTCACCCAAGAGCACATTACAGGACATCGGGTACATGTTATTTCTGTCCCAAGTGCCTAACAGCAGTAAAAATGATCCAATAATCCACGCTTGTATCTCTGTAAGAAGAATGGTGGTGCAGTGGTTAAGACATGGGAATGGATCCCATGTGTCCTGGGGTCTACTCACAGAATCACAGAACTTTAAGTGTTGGAAGGGACCTCGAAAGATCATCAAGTCCAACCCCCCTGCCAGAGCAGGATCACCTAGAGCAGGTCACGCAGCAATGCGTCCAGGCGGGTTTTAAATGTCTCCAGAGAAGGAGACTCCACAACCTCCCTGGGCAGCCTGTTCCAGTGTTCTGTCATCCTCACTGTGAATCAAAATTTCACCTTATGTTTGCATAGAACCTCCTGTGTTCCAGCTTGCACCCATTGTCCCTTGTCCTGTCATTGGGTGTCACTGAGCAGAGCCTGGCTCCATCCTCCTGACACTCGCCCTTTACATACTTGTAAACATTAATGAGGTCACCCCTCAGTCTCCTCCAAGGTAAAGAGACCCAGCTCCCTCAGCCTTTCCTCAGCAGGGAGATGCTCCACTCCATCATCTTTGTGGCTTTGCACTGGACTCTTTAGAGCAGTTCCCCATCCTTCTTGAACTGAGGGGCCCAGAACTGGACGCAATATTCCAAATGCGGCCTCACCAGGGCAGAGCGGTGACCTACTAACCATACTCCTTCTAATCTACCCCAGGATGCCATTGGCCTTCCTGGCCACAAGGGCACATTGCTGGCTCATGATCATCCTGCTGTCCACCAGGACAGGACCCCCAGGTCCCTTTCCCCTGCGCTGCTTTCCAACAGGTCAGTCCCCAACCTATCCTGGTACCTAGGGTTGTTCTTTCCCAGGTGCCAGACTCTGCACTTGCCCTTGTTATATTGCATTAAATTTCTCCCCGCCCAGCTCTCCAGCCTGTCCAGGTCTCTCTGGATGGCAGCACAGCCTCTGGTGTGTCAGCCACTCCTCCCACTTTTGTGTCATCAGCAAGCTTGCTGACAGTGCACTCTGTTTCCTCACCCAGGTCATTGATGAATATATTGAATAGTACTGGTCCCAGCACTGACCCCTGAGGGACTTCATCAGATACAGGCCTCCAAGTAGACTCTGCCCCATTGACCACAACTCTCTTGACTTCTTTCCTTCAACCAGTTCACAACCCACTTTACTACCTGATCATCTAGACAACTCTTTCTCAGTTTGGCTGTGAGAGACAGTGTCAGATGCTTTACTGAAATCAAGATAGGCCACATCCACTGCTCTACCATCATCTATCAACCTGGTAATGTCCTCACAAAAGGCTATCAGGTTGGTCAGACATGACTTCCCCTTGGTAAAACCATGCTGACTGCTCCTAATGACCCTCTTACCCTTGGTATGCTTAGAGACAGCATCAAGGATAAGTTGTTCCAACACCTTTCTGGGGATGGAGGTGAGGCTGACCAGTCTGTAGTTACCCAGGTCTTCCTTCTTAACCTTTTTGAAGGCTGGAGTGACATTTGCTTTCCTCCAGTCCTCAGGCACCTCCCCTGTTCCCCACAGCTTACCAGAGATGGTGGAGAGTGGCCCAGCAATGACCTCCACCAGCTCTCTCAGCACCTGCGGGTGCATCCCGTCAGGACCCATGGATTTATGGATGTCTTAACTGGTCCCTAACCCAGCTGTCATCAACTGAGGCAAACTCCGCCTTTATCCTGACTTCCTCTGGGGCCTCAGGGGTCTGGGACTCTGTCCTGGTTTGAGTGAAAACGGACCCTAAACCGTGACAGACTCCTGAGGACAGCCTCCAGCAGCATAGACAGAGACAAAGAAGGCATTCAGTAACTCTGCCTTCTTTGTATCGTCTGTTACCAGGGCACCCACCTCATTCATCAGTGGGCCTACATTGCCCCTAGTGTTAGTTTTAACTGAAATGTATTTGAAGAAGCCCTCCCTGTTGTCCTTGCCCTCCCTTGCAAGGTTTAACTCCAAGGAGGCTTTAGCTTTCCTAGTTGCCTCCCTGCATCCTCTGACAACAGCCTTATATTCATCCCAAGTGGCCAGCCCCTCCTGCCATGATCTGGAGACTCTCTTCTTCCACTTGAGTTTGCCCAGCAGTTCCCTGTTTGACCATGCAGGTCTCCTGGCTCCCTTTCTTCATTTCCTACCTGTTGGGATGCTCTGATCTTGAGCTTGGAAGAAGTGGTCCTTCAATGCTAACCAACTATCTTGAGCCCCTTTCCCATGGGACAGGGTCCTAGAAGGTATCTCCCCTACTCCCCGAGTCATCAGGTTTTGTTTGTTTGTTTCTGAAGCCAAGGTACATTCTTTCATATCAAGTAGCCCACAGGACCTCATGACTATCATCTACAACTATTAAAATGCTAGAAGATCCATCCCAGTTAAGCAGACCATCAGGGTATGCTTCAGACTGCAGAAGAGGCTTAAAAAAATCTCTAGTTCATTAATTGGCCCTGGCAGAACAGCTTCTACAGGACACAACGAAGAGCAGTAAGAAACTGCAACAAGCCCAGAACTGTAGTGTGCTCCAGCCCAAGCTTAAATCAGAAGTGAGGAAGATCCTGGGTTTAGTTACCTCCTGAACCATCCTGAATCCCCTGGAAGCAGTCATGTTCATGGTAGTTGTCCTGATATTTATGCTGGTACTGAAAGTAATCTGGGGCAATGCTAACATATAATTAAGAGAACAAACTTCAGTACAGTTATATATACATGAGTATATATATTTATATATGAAAGCATATTATATATATGGATTAGAAGAATAGTCCTGCACGACCTGCGTCTCCCCAGGTCTCAGGAAATGAAACTCACAGCAGACTTGTCTTGTTGAGCTCACACTTGACCAGTACTGGACAAAACTCCCTCCTACACTGCAGAGCTAGAGCTCAGAACAGTAGGACCAACTTTCCACAGAACGTGCAATTACATCAGGCTGAGGCAACATGTGCGATGAAATACCTGGTATAGGATCCATTTTTTCCAGAGCTCCTTGTTGTTTATGTGAATTTGCATACTCAAACCCTGTCTTTCCACAGTTTTCTTTGCAGACAGTTTGATGTAATCACACTGCACTTTCCTAAGAAGCATACGCCCCGGAGAAAGAGGAGCAGATGTGTTTCAATTAAAAAAAAAAAAAAAAAAAAAAAAATTCATAGTGTTTGGGGTTTTTTTGGTGGCTTTGACACAATGCAGATAGAGGTTTCTTTTGGAACAGAAAGGACTGAACAGAGCTTTTGGCAACCTCTCCTTGATCAACACCTCTGGGCTCTAGCCAACCAACCTGGCAAGCAAAAGTACTGCAACAAGAAAACACCTCTTCAAGTGCAAGCTCTGCAATTTAGCATGCAGAAAAGATGGTCATCAGAATTAGTGTGAGTGACTGAAGAGAGTGGGGAAAAGGACTGATCTCTAGTCAATTTAGACACTGAAGTACAGAACCGCTACCCTGGTGTCCTTTTGCAGAAAGGGACAGTAAAGCAGGCACCACCCAAGGGCGACTCACCTCAGGCACATCAAGATACGTTAGCACAGCCATAAGGACAAAGGCTGGAGGTACTGCAGAGAAGGCCACGTAAAGAGATGCCAGATTTGGAGAACATTCAGAAGCTCAGTAAGTCACATTAGCTGTTTGATCAGAGAAATCTGCAACAACTATGCAGCAAGGGCCAGGGGAAAAAGTTACCTGCAGAACTGTAACAAGATGAATTGGAAGCAAATTGGTATGCACAGGTTGGGATACAGAGTCAAGAAGCTGTGATAACCTGTGCTATTAGGAGGACTGTAAGCCATCTTAAATCATGGCCATCCAAACAACTCAAAGCCCAAGTAATGTCAGAGTGATGACCATATCCATTTGTGTTATTTATTTCCTGAATAGCAAGGACTAGCAATAGAAAACTACTGAACTCCAGATTTTAATAGGGTTTCTCCCAGCAAATCACCAAAGCTGTATAAAGGCCATTAGCCCTCATCAGTAGCTAGGGAAATTCTGGTGTAGCAAAAGGTTCTGTGATTTGTACAGCATTGCACAGTTAGATGGCAGCAGGGCCAAGGAACAATCAGCATCCTCTCCTCCAAACCACAGCAGCAGGCGCTAAGTCCAAAGCACCTAGAGTCTTCACAAAACACTACACACAAATTACACTGACATAGGCATGCAACTGTTTTATTATGTGTGCCTGTGCTGTAACATTTACCTAGAAAGCAAACAACACAGAGAATAATCTATTCCTTTCGTGACTGGAGACTCTACTTGTCTTCCAGCCTTCCTTCTGGCAAAATCAACTTTCACCCATCAGCCCACTTGATTCAGCTCTGCTCTGAAGGTAAGAATATTAAGCCACCGGAAACACCGTACACACGTACGCCTGCACTGCATTTAAGTGGTACCGAATTAAAATAAAAATTTACATTTCTCTAGGGCTGTACGTTAACCCACAACCGATCATGGTCCAACAGGAACATACAACACACTTAGTGCTCCCCCTTACGACATTACGGAGTCCTCTGAGCCTGCCTTCCTCCATCAGGCTTTATAAAAGGCAAAGTAAGAGCTCAGTTACAAGTTGGAGGCTCTCGCCAAGCTTGTGCAGTTATACGAGTTAGGTATATTTTCACCAAGGACTACATGGCACATCCTTAGAAAGGCCAGAAAAGTTAAGCAAGCAGCAAAAAACCCAAGACTGCTGATGTTAAACTTGCAACAACATCTACCACAAATACAGTAAACTAATTCCTGATGAGGCTTTCAGTTACCATGCTGGCAGCAGAAAGCAGAGACCACGATGCTTCAGCGACCAATGTGCCAGCAGCTAACTGTCCTGAACTAAAGGCTCTGTTGACTTCAGCTGTTTTCAGATGAGAACCTTGCAATTCACCAGGAATGTCTGGCCAAGTAAAGAGAACCCCAGGTTCTGACATGCAGTTCATCAACTCGGTTGGAGGAGCCCACATTAAACCATTCCTTGGCTCTTAATTAGCTGGCATAGTTCAACCCACAACGGATTTCCCAGCAGTTTAGAAATTAACTGGTATCTCTAAAATTTGACAATCAAATATCGATTTTCTCAATGCCTACTACAGTTGCAGCAGCCTCCCAGACCCTCAGTCTCACAAGACGTCCAGCTGCAAGGCAGAGGAAACAGAACATAAACTGAAAATGGTTTTACAACTCCCAGAACTGAGTTGATGTGCAGGTATCTACAAAAGGAAAATTATTCCTTGCACTACCAGCTCATCAAATCCTTTCCTTCTCCTCCTCATTAAAAAAGGCTGTTATAAGGACTCCTCCTCATAGCTAATGTTTTGCAAATCTCTATCCCTTGCTGCAAAGAGCATCCATGTGAAAAAATGACCTTTCTGCTTATTTTTCATCCACTCAAGATTGAGAATCCTTTGCAAAGGGAGATGACGAACTCATCAGAAACAAAAATTTGTGTTGGTGCAAAAGGACTACAAGAAAAACCACTGACAAATCAGTATGATCTGTAACTGCTTCAGAAGTATGCTCTGAAGATTTCAGCTTCACTTACTCTAACAGCATCTCTTTAAACCATCAACTCTTTTAAATTTCCTTCATTTAAATCCCCCCTCATGATTTATACTTTCCTGAAAAAAGCCTTTCATTTTCAGCAGCTCTCCAATTGCTCTCCTATTCGCACCCGATACAATCTCAGAATTAAGATGTCTGTAGAAGAAAAGATGATTCACTGAAATGTCAAAGTAAGTAAATTGGCATTACTCAAAAGTGTATTCACTCAGAACTAAGAAGTTCAATTACATGAGCTCACTTTGCTGGCTTCCCCGAGTATTTTTGCTACAGTTTTATTGCTTTGTGGTTTGGTTCGTTTGTTTCTGGGTTTTTTGTTAGGTTTTTTTTTTTTTAATTGTTTGGGGTTTTTTGTTTGGGTTTTTGTGTTGGATTTTTTTTGGGGGGGGGGGTTGGTTGTTTTTTTAAATTTGTTTTGTTTTTTAAGTTCTCAGTTATTCTCTCCTATTCAAACATTAATGTTTCTTTCCACCTACTTATGGAAAGTTATGGTACACTTCCTCCAGTAATTCTCTCCTGTATTTTTTCCAAACACCTACTCTTCTGAATGGATGATCTCTCAATTTGAAGAAAACTCTTGTGTCCAGACAATAAAGGTCACAGTCTTATTAACATCTGTCTAAATGGAACACATCTGGGTCTTAGGAAACACTGATGGTAGCACGGGTGTTTACAACATTTTACAAACTACAGTAAAATGCTGCTAGAATAATGACTTTGCAGATAAAACAGCCTGACATTATGACCTGTTCTTGCACAGAGAATAAAAGATGAAGCAAACACCTTTGTCCTCAGGATCATCTTACAACAAAAAGTACGTCGGGACTTTCATATACGTACAACACGTTTTAAATGGCATTCCAGTTCACCTGTTCAGAGTGTTAGGCTGAGAACACCCATCAAGCCCGATCTCTGTTGCATAAAGAGGTGTTTCCCAAGAGGCTTTCACAGGCATATTCTGCATTTGTTTTGCATACAAGGTAGGAGCAGAACACAAACCAAGTTGTGACTGGCTAAGTATCGGGACAAATGGTAAGCACAAAGACAAGGGCATTGCTGTTTCTCAGACAATTATAATTTAGTAGCGCGATTGGATACAATCACAGGATGAGGATCACCTCCTAGGCTTGCTCTCTTGACCATGGGATAATGCCTACCACCCTGGATGTAATGCAAAGCAAAGTGGTGCAAAGCTGTAGCCAGGGACACACTTCATCACAGTTTCTTTCCTGCTGCAACCTCTATTTATGAGTAGGTAACTTTTTAGGAAACACGCTGGCTGTGTCAGAAGCACGCTGGTCATGAGGGAGGAATAGGAGTGGCTGAATTCAGGAAGATTTTTACTCTGATCAGCAGCACAGAGGTGGCAAATAGAAGCAACCCAGCCTTAAGTACAACAGCCATTTATTTACCGTTCTCCAAACTCTGGAACATAACGCACAGTGAAAAGGGAGCTCAGTGTTCACACTTTGAGGGATCTCGATTTTACTAATGTACACAAATTTTGAGCACAAGATGGCCTGAGAATTCACATACTGGAAGTAGCAGGAGTCAGGGCAAATGCTGCTTCCACTTCTGCTTAGGGACCACACAGAAAGATTAACAGCAGTTCTCTGTATTCTCTGCTCTGTGGATTTTGGCAATATGAAATTTTTCAAAAGAGCACACTGCCAGGAAGCACAGCACCCCACAGTCTAATAAACAGGCAATCAGCTGCTCGATCTCACATTTTATAGCAAGCTCATAAACCTGAAAAGATCAGAAAAGCAGTGATTTACCTGCAACTTACAGAATCATCGAATCATTTTCGTTGGAAGAGACCTTCAAGATCATCAAGTCCACCCGTTAATCCAGCACTGCCAGGTCACCACAAAACCATGTCACGATGCACCGCATCTAGACAGCTTTTAAACACCTCCAGGGATGGTGACTCCACCACTTCCCTGGGCAGCCTGTTCCAGTGCCTAACAACCCTTTCAGTGAAGAAATTTTTCCTAATACCCAATTTAAACTACCCCTGGCACAACTCAAGGCTGTTTCCTCTTGTCCTATTGCTTGCTACACAGGAGAAGAGACTGACCCTCACCTCGCTCCAACCTCCTTCCAGGTAGTTGTAGAGAACTATAAGGTCTCCCCTGAGCCACCTTTTCTCCAGGCTAAACAACCCCAGTTCCATCAGCCACTCCTCCTGAGGCTTGTTCTCTAGGCCCCTCACTGGCTTCATTGCCCTTCTTTGGACACACGCCGGCACCTCAATGTCCTCCTTCATGCCTTTCCCTCAAGTCCACTAAGAGATTTCCCCAAAGCCTGTGAACACTCACAGTATTCCAAGTTACTGTGCTGAATTAGAACAAAGGTTTTACTCTGAGGCACTGAAACAATGAAGCACAAGATTCTTGTCCTCACTCTGCCAATGAAGATTGTCTGTAACCTGCAATATTCTAGTTTTATGGACATTATGGGCAGGGCTCCTGATCACCCAGGCTAAGCAATTTTATCTATGCAGATACACACAGTCACATTCGTTCTGACCAAATGAGGCCTCTTAAAACATACCATCTTCAACACCAGAGTTCACGCTTAATGATTCCTACTGGAAAAAATAAACAATCACCAGCCATTTTTTCCTCGTAACTTAATAAGCTTTGTGCTTTTAAAACCAGGTAGGGTGGAGAGGGAGAAGGCAGAACAACCTTAAGGATTACAAAATCCTAAATTCCATGCAAAAGGCAGAAATCAGAAAATGGAGTAAGTCAATTCTTAACCACTTTTCCTCACTGTGACTCTCATAACATTTTATTTCCTAATTGTATCGAACTGTATTGAATTACACCATTTTTGAGTTAAAGCAGCACCTCTTTCAGCACAAATACCCAAATACCCATTACTGACATACCTTTCCAGAATCAACTAGTGTTGCTATTTCATCCAAACTTGGGCCACTTGGCATAAAAAATGCCCACCGATAATGAACTCCTTTAAAGAGATGCTGCAAGGAAGATCACAAATGTATTAAAAAAAAAAATCATGAAAGGAAACGGAAATCAAAATTAATGATAAAAGCACTAGACAAGTAACTTAAGGAAAAGACACAGAAATTTTATGTCAGTGTCTGAAAAAAGTGTCACCTAAGCATGTGGATTAAATGTACAGACAGGGATGTTGTATTACCACAATAGGATCAGGGTGAACTTTGTGTCCAATTGCACAAGTCAGCTAGTTGAGAAAAACAACCACCTTGTCTCTGCAGCTAGAAACAGCATTATTTGTTACATAAGAGAGAAATAGTGCTATACAATTATACACATTCACAAAGGGGGTGAAATAAACTCAGCAATGTGACATTTAGAACCTTCCACCTCGGTGTCAGCGATTAAATTTTCCACTGTCACATCTGCCAAAGTCATCACCGTCTAATGACAGATGGCAGCTCACATGAAAAGCATTCTGGGAAGATCTCACAAGCACAAGTCAAGAACCCCTCCTCTGAGTAATTCATTACAGGAATAAGAGCCACCATCTGCCAAAGAGATGATTTTTAATACATGGCATACAATGCTCCTCATCATGGAAACATGCTCACTGAAAAATAAGATGACATTATTTCTTCCCTGACTTTTCATTTTGGTTTTGAGCTTTCCTTTGAAAGTACTGGTGCAGGAGTTGGAATCTCATTCAGCCATGCCATCCCAGGGATACCATAGCAACTGCCTGAAAAGCCCTCATTTGTAGAGCAAGCACACATGTTGAGAGAAGAAAGAAAAAAGTTCTACAAAGCCTCGCTGATCATGCCACCGGCAGAACATTTTAAGATCCACTTACGAAAGCTAGAAAAATCAGCATCACCATCCACACACATGAACATGAAAGAGATGAAAGACTTTCTAGCCACCCTCAACCACTTCTATTGCTCTTTAGTGCTGGAATAGGATGAAGAGAATCAGTCATGGAACAATGTTTTGAGAGAAAGCCGGCCCAGCCTAAAGTAAGTATCAAAATGACCCTCACTTCAATGAGGCAGGGATTTGCTCTGGCTACTATGAAACACAAGCTGTCAGCAGGAATCGCTAGTACGGAAAAGGCCACAGTGAAAAGCACAATAAGGAATCAAAACTTCAAAGCACCCCAAACTACCGCATACACCAATCAGCACCACCCCAACACATTGTGGGTTTTTTCAGTGCAGGAAAGAAGTAAAGAATAAAAATGCATCTGAAGCGTACTTAATGATTTACGAGGAAAATCCAACAGATGCCTCTAGATAAGCCACTTGACTAGCACCCAAGCCACAAAGGAAGCTACCAGAGTTCTACATTGTATTAAAGCATAGAGGATTTTGTCAAATACCTTTACAGTTTTGGAACCAACTGTGACTCCTGTTTGCAGCATGCCATCAGCCACTCCAAGTTTGTCCATATTGATCAGAAAAGGTGTCACTAAGGTAACATATGTTGCTCCTGACCATTTCTTCAGGAGATCTAGAGCCCACTTCTCGGTGGATCCACCAACATTATCTAAGATGAAATCAAATCTGCAGACATGTAAAGAATAGGTTTAAAATCATGATACGGGAAAAATAATTTCACCATAATTAAGCTAACTCCTATCAGAAATTTTCTATAGCTTACATTTTAGGTGTCACTGCAATGCAATAAAATATTCTGCCTGCCAGACAGTGGCAAAAATCTCACAAGACTTCCACTAAAATCCCAGCTTTACTGTAGAGCGGGCATTAAATTTAGAGGTTATTGCCCATTCACTACACAGCAGACAAAGGCTACTTAGGTAACTTCAGCTGCACTTAGGACTCCAAAAAGCAGACTCTTAGATGCACAACTACATTCTCTACTTGCTTAAAGCCTTCTAGTGCTCCATCTCTTCAGCCATCCCTCTGAGACTGCTAGAAGGAAAAGTCTTGAGGTCTGGTCCTAGCACTGAACAATATGGTATATACATCAAAAAACTAGTCTCGACTTACACTCCGACTGGGAATATCTCCTGTATATGCTGCACTCACATGCAAGTCAGTTCCAGTGGCCAAAGTTAGATGAACAAATTACTAACCTTTACCTCCTTCCATCATTTCTGTGACCCAATTCTCAGTTGCACTTCTAAAAAGTCTTTTTTCACCTCCTTATTTATTTTGGGGCTATTTTATCTCAACTGACAGCAATTTTCTTTGCATCTGCCTACTTGATGTAGAACCTCAGAATGCAAAGGCCAAATAGGGCAACAGGGAGCTATGCATCCATTCTGTTAGACGCACGGCCTACTCTCATTTTCATCTGTAAACTTCCAGCAATCTCCAGATACAACAGATATGCATATACATCTAATCTAAGCAACCTACCAACAAAAGGAAAATACTTTATGCAAATTAAATAGGAAAGTTCTTATATCTAGAAAGACATTTTTCCTGCCTGTCCTCCAAGGATGTGATTTCATGTTAAAGCTCGCTCATCCTAACAGTTAGCTGCCAGCAAAAGTAATCAAAATCATGAAAACTGATGCTCCCAGAAAAACTAGCTCACTTTGGGGTGTGAAGAGCCAGTACAACTGAAAAAAGGGAGGGAAGGAGGAACATCCCTCCCAGTATACCTAACTGATCAGCTCAGCTATATCATAAAACTGCACCCTAGGACAGTGTTGTCAATATCTCCTAAAAAAGTCACTTGCTGGAATGAGTGTTCAGCACTGAAGACAGTGAATTGTACAAAGGCAAATTTAGCACTGCTTGCAAACTGCATGTCCTGTCCATACAGACAGTGCCAGTACCCTCACAGTTGACCTCAGACCTGCTGCCAATCCCACCATAGTTAAAGGACACATGCTGCCTTAGCACAGTTATCTGTAAGATTCTTTCTTAGATTGAACAGCTTCTATTTCCCCTCTCAGAAAGTTAACTCAATCTAGCTGAAGAGAGCAGTGTAAATACCATATTCAAATACAAGTCACAGTAAACTAAGTTCAAACAGATGGAAAGATTGCAAAAGCAAAAAAAGACTTCAGTTCTTGACAAAACTCCCAAGCTACTTTAAACATAACTGCTGTGACAAGATGAGTGTGATTGTTTATCAGAGGTGGCCATATCCAATGTTACGGAAGAGAAATTTACTCCCAGTTGAGTTGCACAGTAGCTAAAGACCTTCAAGAAGTCACTTAACTGCTTCTGGACACAGTTCTTCCCTCTAGGAGATCAATTTTACTATTTTCTAACCTCAGACAAGATTTCTAGACTTATTCTAATTTATTCATGATTTGTAAATGCTCCGAGATCCTTGGACAGAAGCTGACAAAACTATTCAAATCACTGTCATTGAAGAGAAGCGTGTGAAAGTGAGTTTGCCTCCACAAGCCCAACTTAGTCTTAGAATGGAATCTGTGCTTTGGATACTCTCTTGCAAATTGCATTCCGAAAGGGCTGGGATGGATTTGCTTTACAAAGTAACAGTTTCAAATGAGGGAAGGGAGAAAAAAAAAAAAAAAACCAACAAAAAAGAGAGAGAGTTCTGATAGACCAGACTCAAGCAATGAAAAGGCAGAAGGTTTGACCTCTAGCTCCTTCATCTCAGTAACACATACAAGGGCAATGCTTTAAGTTGTTCTTCCAGATTTCCAGATTTGTAATCAATCACATCATCCGCTCCGAGATTTTTCATCAATGTGTTGGCATCATGAGAACAAACGGCTGTCACGTGAGCACCCCAGGCCTTCACTAGCTAAAAAAAAAACGAAAAAGTACAAAAAATAAAGAAATCCAGAGTTTTAACTTTAGTGAAATATTGTGAACAACTTAAAAAGCCAAAGTCTTATTATTTTTATATAATAAATGAGCACCTTTAGTAGGGAGTGGAGAAACCATCTTCCAACACGGGGTAACTTGTCACACATCCCACAAACAATGGTTAGAATTTATCAATATTTAAGGAGGTTTTGGGGAGGGAGGAGTTGGTGTGGAGGAAGGAGGATGGTTTTTTAATACCACTTACAGATATCAGGTCTCAAGATAAATAAGCCTTCAAATAAAATACTCAGTTTGCTTTCTGGATCTGCCAGCTACATGTATACCAAGAGTTATATATCCAAGTTACCAATCTACAACACTGTAGACTCCTTGAAGTTTAGAGTTACCGGAATGAAGACAGAGAAAAGGGCATCAGAGCAGTGAGGGAAAGTTAATCTAAGCCACTGAGCTTTACATACACTGCACATGGTGCCTTCCTTGACCACCTACCAGAGTTACGGCAGATGATACATTCTCCATCAGCTTTTCTACTCATACACCAAATTCTTTTCCTATTTATGGAGCAGAGCTGACTGCAAGATAACAAAAAAAAAAAAAAAAAAAAGGCTACATATTTCAAGTTACACCAACTAGAGATTTCCTGCACCCATGACTCCTTTCTCCACAAGTCCCTGCTTCCTACTTTAAACTAATACAATGTAAAACATGGAAAGCAATAAATCTGAAAATATTTCATTTTTGGAAAATATTACTCAGACAGATTGATCAGTAGCTCGCTATTTCACTATTCCTTCCATCAATTCCCTTCTGTTAATCTGGGGTTTTTTCATATTGAATAATTTGAGGATGTATCCTGGGCATGCTGGTTTCTTTTACCTGTACAGCAAATGTACCGACTCCTCCTGAAGCTCCTAATATTAATACTCTGTAAGAGAAAATACATTAAATACATTAAATACATTAAAATACATTAAAGAGTTCTTTAAATAAACTCTATAGTAACTATGTGTCCTAATGCTTCTTAGACATCTCTAACATCAATTTATTTTAAGCAAAAGACTGTGTTTGTCATTCAGTGTTACTTTGTGGTTAACTCTTCAGAGAGACAATAACATAACACTGCTGATCGTGTTTCCCCTGCCAAGAGCATTAAGCGGGGCCAAAGGGGATTCCTCTTATGTGCTTTTCACTAAATCCAGGCAGTGGAGCTGTCAGGCAGTAACATTCATCACCCAAAACCCCTGTACCCATCCTCAATTTCCCAAAAACAATTGCCTAGTTTGGGACAAAATCAGTTAAGAGTCTTTCTGTCTCCCAGACTCAGCATCTCCTAAAGAAAAAAATCTGATTCATCAACATTTTTACACATATTGGTGCTATTTAAGAGAAAAAGTAGTTTAGTATCACTTTAATTAGGGAGACTTGGAACTTTAGAATATATGCAACATAAATATTATGCAATATGGGAAAATTATCTAAAAGAAAGACAAAAATGTCCTTAAGAAAAAAAACAGTAGAAATTTTCTAGTTCAGTACATCTCAACAAGACCCTGTAAATGCCAGGCTGTGGAAACTGACAGAGAAGCAAGAAAATGAAAGCGTCTATTACCAAATTATTAACAAGAGAGACTTCAATTTAACCGAACACACTACCTTAAATTTCATAATAACGAACGCAAGGTTAGTTCTGCGAGAACCTTACTGCTAACAGCCTTATCACGAGTTCAAAAATCATCCGGATAGTTTAGTAAAGAACTACACTTCAGGAAGGGAATTAGTAAGAAAGCCTTGCTGCTGAAGTTACAAACAGTGCTTGGACTTTGGACCCATTTGCTAATTCTAGGGTAAAAGGAAGATCCAAGATGCACTCAGCACAGGAGTGGGGAACATCATGTTCCTCAGACCTTCACTTTGCCAGAAAAATTTCATTATCTTCAGAAGCTGGTAATGTTCCTGGTTTAAATCTCACTGTGCTGGATGTTGAAGGAAATTGCTTTTTACAGTGAAAAATTGTACTGTACAATCTGGAGTCTGGGTTTACAAAAATTCTTTGAAGTAACCTAAGAAACTTGGCTTCAGTCACAGCATCCATTTTAAAATGCTTCCTCTTTTGTAACAGCTCAGATTCTGTTTCCTCCTGTTTCACTGATCCGAGCTGCAAAATTCAGATCAAGAATTTGAAACCACAAATGCCCGCAGCTTTTAAATCTGCCAAAAAATACTTATCGTCAGAACCATGCTTCTAACAACAGATGCCTGAAGCAACATTCTTTTTATACTTGAAAAGGCTCAGGGATGCTATACTGAAGATACTGGGTTAAGCCCATCTTTACCCTTACAAAGAACAGTCACAATTAAATCCTTTCAGAAAAGACCTTGTCAAACTGCCTCTACAATTTTTACTCTTTGTTTCAAGGACATTTCTTCTACTACAAATTTTGGATAAACCTGTTGTTTTAAAATATGAGTTTTGCTCAAGGATTTAGGCAACATTTTCTGGTTTGGGGAGCTACATGACTAGGACTTTTTTATTTTCCCCTTCAGTAAAAGCCCTTGAGATTCAGAAATACTTTTCAGATTTCATTTGTTCCTATGTCACATGGGCTATTTTCTACCCAACCTTCTAATTATTAAAACCCTCTCCAAACACTGTGACTTCAAGAAAACTCTCCACCTCAGAGACAAACTACGTCTGCGTAGGAGACCCACGTGCCACACAGCTCAACAGATCACCATTTTTACAGCACTGAGGACAGCAAGATGCATTTTTTTAGCACAACACAAGGGTGTGGAGGGTGTTTGAAGGCACAGGACCCGTTAGGATAGTACTGAAGGACCACAGATGGTGGAAAGTGACAAAGTAGGCACAGCTTTGTTTGCACTGCCTCGGGAAAACACAGCCAGGAAAAAACATCTCATAGAAACCACCCATTTCACTGCAAAGGTGAGCTCAGGAGTAAACTAATGGATAAGCACATGCACAAGGGAACACACTAATGATTTTTTTGACCTGAACAGAGATCCAAGAGAACCAACTCTCTCAAAAGAATAAACCAAACATTCATGCCCCTGGCTTTGTTCCTCTCTGACAGAGGCACGTAATTCAAGCCAGCATTCACTGTATGAGGCTCTAGCAGTTCAAATGATCAGAGAGTCAGCAGATCTCTCCAGATGAACATACTGGGGGATTTCAGAGTTTAGCCCTTCTCCCTGGGCCCTGCCTGGAACTATGGTGTGGTCAGAAACTAGCATCAGAGAGCCAGGACCTGTTCCAGCTCTGTGTGTATCCCACCAAAAGACACAGGGGGTGCAGAGTGAATGTACGGATCAAGGACTAGAATTTTCTCCAGATTATGAACAGCAAACAATTTTCTGTGACTCAGCTACATGCCAAATAAAAAAAAAAATATTTTTATTGAATTTATGCATTTTTCACATATATATAAAATTAAAATGCATTTTACTATGCCAACAAAATGTTCCTAAAAGATTTAGTCCTGTATCAAGAAGCATTTATGCTATCAAGAAGTTTTACAACCTACACTCACTTTGTACTTCTCCAGAGATAAAATGATGAAATAAAACACTTTGGAAAAAATATTTTCTTGGGATATCCCATCATTCAAATTTTCATCGTAACAATATAAACCAGGAGTGTACATTTAATAGCTTCCAGTGACAAATCCAGCATCTCCCCAGCATAATTAAACGTATAAAATATCGATGCTGTATTTATATAAAAGACCTTTATTTAATATTAACATAAACATTTTTCAGGAACTTCTCAAATTGTCAGGTTTGTTTTTATCATGCTTTTTGTGAATGTAGCAAGCAAGGTATTTAGCAGCTATTGTTGAACAAGTATTGAGTCACAGAATGGTCTGGGTTGGAAGGGACCTTAAAGATCACCTAGTTCCAACCCCCTGCCATGGGCAGAGGCATCTTCCACTAGACCGGGTTGCTCAAAGCCCCATCCAACCTGGCCTTGAACACTTCCAGGGATGGGGGATCCACATCATCTCTGGGCAACCTGTTCCAGTGTCTCGCCACCATCACAGTAAAGAATTTATTTGTTACCTAATCTAAATCTACCCTCTTCCAGTTTAAAACCATTAACCCTCATCCTATCACTACACTTCCTGATAAACAGTCCCTCCCCATCTTTCCTGTAGGCCCCAGTTTAAGTACTGGAAGGCTGTTGTAAGGTCTCCCAAGAGCCTTCTCCTTTCTACTGAAACAAGACAGTAGCACATATGAAAAGCTCTCCAGGTATTATCAACAGAGAACTTCAAAACAACAGAGTCATTCTGAACATTTTGGATAAAAACAACATTCACTTTTAGATTGTGCAAGAATATTGACATAAATTCCATAAAAGTTATGGAAAATGACTGGAGTTATAGTAAAGTTGGGGATATCACGAGCAATGCAAGCACACTTCAGGTACTTAACTTGTGAACACGCGCGTAGATGCAGCAGATACTCCTCCCAGACCAACATATGCTCAAATGTTGGACTGTTAGCGAGTATTTCTGGTTAGCCCACCCTTCCACCTTAGAGGCAAACAAAACAATACACACCAATAGAAAAATCTCACTGTCTCTAAGATGTCTTAACACTGCAATAAAGTATCAGTGAAGTAGCTTTCATCACGGAATAAAGCTGCTCTTTCAAAGTAAGACACACTCTTGGGTGTATATACACCCTTCTACATAGCTATTTACAATATACCTACAGGAGACAAAAAGACCAACACAAAATCACTTATGTAGGTAAGCTCTTACTAAACACAGTAAATTATTTCAAGAAATTAATAAACTTCATATATATTCTTGTATTTTCAAATAATTTCCTTGAGAGAGTAACGTTAAGTTCACAGAACGTGCTTCTGCACGGCACTTTCAATGCATTTTATGTATTTTCCTACAACTAATTTCAGGAGGAAAAAAAAAAAAATCTACCACCACGTAAACCATTCTCTGCTGGTTTTACAATTCAAAACTTCTAGATGGGAAGGATCATAATTTTATAAGTACTTTTTTTTTTTCTGACAGAGCAATGGAATATTTATTGGGAACATGAAAGTAAATGTTAAATGTAAAGTCATGATATAAGTGCAGTTTGAATTTCACTTTTAACAATCTAAGCACTTACCTGCAGATTGCAAAAATAAGCAAGGCTAGTCTGTCAACGTGTCTTTAGGTTAATTCTATTTACATGTGAAATTGAAGATAATAAAAAAAGTCTAAATACTGAAAAGTAAAAAAGAAGGCAACGTATCTAGAATATTATAACTAGAAGGAAATTAATTTTAATGACATCTCTTTGAAATTACTTTAAATTTTGCAGTTCCATTTTCTCAAAATATTGTTTATCTTTAGAATAATTAATTGGTATTTTCATGATGAAATTTACTGTGACATATGAACAACCACTTACTCAATTATCTTCTAAAGATGTGCATGGAGGATTTCAATAAATCTAGTGGCCTTTACAATGTGTTCCATTACAACAGTAACACCCAAGGAGGTCAGGCATCTAGATTCCTACTGCCCAATAATTACTTTATTACCTAATTTTTTGGTGCAGCATAGCAATTTTAATGACTATTTTCCAATTCAAATATTTTTACTTTTGCCCCTCTTTCCATTCTGAACATTTTGCTATCTATTTACACAAACATCCAAAGGCCAGAATAACTGCAAATTTCAATCACGAGAAGAAAAATGGTATCTGCTCCAATCTTCCAATGTAATTTTTTTCCTCTTCTGTCCCCCATCCACCACTGTCAGATTAACAGGCTGATAAACAAAGCCATTTTCTTCTGTTTGATTTGGCTGCTCGTCCTGCACATTTTCCTTTTCTCTTCTGCGTTCCTGACCTCATCAAAGATCTCGCCTACAGGTCAAATGAGACCCAGTCACCTGCTCATTTTTTCTATAAAGCTGGAAAACCAGTCTGTTCCAAATAGCCCACGCATGCAGAAACCGAGTGAACCACACCTCTGTGGTTGAGAGGGATTTTTGTGAGATACCAAAATAACTCGGAGAGAGAGAATACTACATTTGGATAGCTGTCCTAGCAGGCAGAAAGGTAACATCCCTGTAAATTCCTAGAAATATCATCCTTAATTACAATTAAGCTGGAGAAGTGGGCCCAGGTGAACCTCATGAGGTTCAACAAGGCCAAGTGTAGACAGATGCACCTGCACCTGGGTTGGAACAGTCATTGTTATCAATCCAGGCAGAGGGCTGAGGTGATAGAAAGCAGCCCTACGAAAAGGACTTGGGGCTGCTGGTGGATGAGAAGCTGGATATGAGCCAACAATACACATTTGCAGCTCAGAAGGCCAATGGCATCTTGTGCTGCATCAAAAGAAGTGTGGTCAGCAGATGGAGAGAGGTGATTCTGCCACACCGCTCTGGTCAGACCTCACCTGGAGTACAGCTCTGGAGCCCTCAACACTGGAGGGACATGGACCCGACGGAGCAGGTCCAGAGGAGGGCCACAAGGATGATCAGAGGGCTGGAGCACCTCTCCTACAAGGACAGGCTGAGGGAGCTGGGGTTGTTCAGCCCAGAGAAGAGAAGGCTCCAGGGGACCTTATAACAGCCTTCCAGTACCTGAAGGGGGCCTACAAGAAAGCTGGGGAGGGGCTGCTTACAAGGGCATGTAGCAATAGGGCGAGGGGCAATGGTTTTAAACTAGAGAAGGGTAGATTTAGATTGGACATTAGGAAGAAGCTCTTTACTATGAGGGTGGTGGAACACTGGAACGGGTTGCCCAAGGGGGTGATGGAGGCCACATCCCTGGAGACATGCAAGGTCAGGTTTGGGGCTCTGAGCAACCTGATCTAGTTAAAAATGGCCCTGTTTACTGCAGAGGAGTTGGACTAGATGACCTTTAGAGGTCCCTTCCAGCCCAAACCATACTATGATTGATTCTATGAATTTCTCTATGTAGCCCTATACATTATACATTGGTCTACCTCTATATAGTCACTACATATGGGAATCATGCAGCAAGTGACGAGGTATTCTATCAGAAGGCTCTCTCTCAGCAGTTGTGTGGATTGTACCCAGCATTTTCAGGCCAGTTGGTGTTTGTGAATGTGTAACAGCCTTCATCGCTGTTAGACATGCCCTGGAAGCAGCTAATCGGTATAAAAATGAAACACTAAGTTTTAGCACCAGAACTTTTTACTTACCTTTTCCCACTACAATTGCTTTGGTTCAGTCCTCCGACTTTGTGAATTGCAGACCACGCTGTGAGACCAACGTAGGGCAGGGAGGCAGCTTCTATGTGACTGAGACACTTGGGCTTAAAAGACACCTGAAATAAGATCATATCAATGTCACCCAGCACATCCTACATGACACTGAAATATTTAAACAAGCTTCACTGAATTTCAGATTGTGTATTGCACATTTGTAACTATCTTCATAACTAGATGGGGTCTAAATCAACACAAGCACCAAGAAATAAAATTACTTAGACATTGAATAAAAAAAAAAATAAAATGCCCAGTCTTTACAACTTTGGGGGTTGGGCTGTTAGCCACATTTGTGAAGGTTTACCTCGTTTCCACTAGCTACCACAAACTCTGACAGAGTGCCCTGTTTCCATGGAGGAACTGCTGCCCACACCTAAAACCAAACAGAAAACAACTATCAATTTTTGTGTCTTTGCACTTGATTGAATCTACACAGAAAAGTTTTATTTGTTAAAGAAATCCTTTTTTTTTTTTTTTTCTTTTTACAATCTGTAGAATGTCTTCATATTGCTTATCAGAAACAGGTTTTAGCTTGTTCTTTCACACAAAAAACATCACAGGTCCGACTAAATGAAGGACTGCAGAGCTGTGCAAATAAATTGTACCATACTGTGTATAGGACATAATTTTTTAAAAAACCCAAACTACTGCCATGTGAAGAAAGCACAGTTGGAGGACGTGGAGGGGCTGAAGCAGAATTTGCTGTACTAAAACTGGTGAAATGTGAAAGCAAATGGTGAAGATGAAAGTAAATACCAGTATTTATGCGGGGATTCATGAAGCGATTCTTGGGTTACGCCTGAGCTCCTATCCTAAGTTGCACAAGAAAAAAACCCAACAAAACAATGAATCCCTTCCCATTAGAATTCTATCTTCTGTCAAAAACGAAGCACCATCCTGAATGTGCACTTATAAACTCCTCTCTTGCTAACACTGAAAAGGACCAAAAATTTAAAAACAGCAGACAACCAAACGAGCCAAAACCAGAGGGAATTTAAATTGCAGAAGCAAGTCTGGGAAAGACCATGTTTGTCAGAGCAAGAAGGTAGGGAATAAAGTATTCTAGGAATTTACTGCCAGAGTAACAACATTCAGAGTGCAACAACATTAAAAAAGGGAATTTTCTTAAGAGAAAGATGAAACCCAAACATCACAGTCTATTTTAATTATACATTTTAGAAAAAAAAGAGATTGGTGGTATCACCTCATCTCCAGGTTTGAAATAAGACACATTCAGTCCACATTCCATAACAACACCAGAGACATCTCGGCCAAGCGTTAGTGGGAATTCAGTGTCTGTGCTTTTCAGTTTCAGGGGATCCCGCTTCATATTTAATGCTGTTGCACCATAACCACCTGCAAAACATGAAATTAACCATGACATCCCATACTGAATATTCATTTCTTAACTGGACAATTGCAGTTAGAGTGCATTGTCTGTACCCAAAGTGCCTCGTTTCTGTTATAACTTAAGCATGGAAAAATTCTGCAATAATACATACTTTTGTGGATTTTACAAATAAAGAGCAAACCTCATTCTGGCTTATTTGTCTATGAAATGACTCTCCATTATAAAAAATATTTAGTATGTGCTAACACTGTCAGAAACTCTAAAAAGTCCACTGGAAATGCTCCAGGAGCATCACGTAGCTATAAACCCGGAAGAACTCCAAGCATTCCATTTGTCTTTTCAAATAAAGTACTGAAAAAGCAATATGAACATAACTGCAAAAAAATATTAAGGCCCATCTCCTAAGATGAGTAACATGAACTTCTATTCTGTAAGCAATTGTTAAATGCTGTGAACTCCCTGAATTACTCATCTATTAACTTTGCCCAAACTAAAAAGATTGTGCATTTCAGCATGTATAGCCTTTCAAGTGTTTGGACAAGTCTGCCTATGTGCCCTGTTATGGTAGAAAGTGGTTTAATACTGCAAAGAAAAGAAACAGACATGGAAGCAGGCACCTCAAAAGCAGAATAAACATGTAGCTTCTTCCAAATACTTTCACATTAACTCAAAACACTAGTTGCAGCCCAGTAGTTCAAGTGGGTCATTCAACAGGAATTCTCAGATAACAAACATCCCATAACCAAACCCACAACCATATATAGAAAAAATTTCAATTCAGTTATTGGACACCCAAAACACAAATTACAGCTCTGTCAGCAGGCTTCCTTCAGGTATCTCTGTATGTGCTACTGAATCTGATTTGATAGGCAAGATCACTTCTCAGTATGAAATACAAGGTCTTCCACTACCACAACTTCCTTCTTGTGTTTCAGTCCTTGAAACTTAGGAAAAAAAATGGCTGAATGCATCAAATACAAAGAGTTAGTGAAAGGTAAGAGATTTCCCAGACAATATGACAGCAGGTGCCCAGATTCAGGAAGAAAGGGCATGACAAAAGTTTGGATGAGGTCGCACGTGCCGACTTTGAGGTAACTTTAACCTTCAGCCTCGTTCACCTCTAAAAATGTAGGAAAATCCAGCAACAGCCAGGGGAAGCGCTGCTCCTTGGAAGGCCTAGTCTCTTGACTAGAGTCGAGAGAGTACCGCCACCCAGACAGCAGGGACGTGGCAGAAGGCCAGGAACCAATCCCCACTACGGCTATGCTACTAAGAAAAGGCAGCTGGTTTGTGAGCTGAGGAGGACAGCAATTAGCTGCTCAGATTAAAAGCATAGAAACATAGAGATGCCTGGGTTGGAAGGGACCTCTCGAGGTCATCTGGTCCAATACCCCTGCTGAGAGCAGGGACATCCTCAACAAGTGCAGGTTGCTTAGAGCTCCGTTAAGCCCCACCTTGAATGTCTCCAGGGATGGGGCCTCAACCCCCTCCCTGGGCAGCCTGTTCCAGTGCTCCACCACTCTCGTGGTAAAGAACTTCTTCCTTATTTCTAATCTAAATCCACTCCTTTCTAATTTAATACCATTGCCCCTTGTCCTTTCACTACAGGCCTTTGTAAACAGGCCCTCTCCAGGTTTTTTATAAGCTCCCTTCAGGTACTGGAAGGTGGCTGTTAGGTCTCCCCGGAGCCTTCTCTTCTCCAGACTGAACAACCCCAGCTCCCTCAGCCTGTCCTGGTAGGGCTCAGGGCTACACGTGCTTTGTATGAGGAGGCCCTCTCGACACTGCCAGGCCAGGTACCTACTGGGGCAGGCCAGTGACAAATCTGGTGCACGATCTCGGGTGCCGAGGGCCATGGGGAAGCCCCAACCCAAGCACAGCCCCTGCCATAGCAGCAGCCCGGCCGTGGCCGCTCGGGCTCGGCACTTACTTCTCATACTAAGGTCGATGGGGTTCAGGCTCGCAGCGTGAACCTTAATGATCACCTCGTTCGGGAAGTGTATGATGGGGAACACCATGTCCCTGGTGAAGCGCAGCACGTCGTTGCAGCCGTAGCGGTCTATGACCCAGGAGGGCATGGAGGAGCGCGCCCGCGGAGAGCCGCGGAAGCGGCGGACCGGCGGCTGCCCGCCCGCCCGCGCCGCCCCGCGCAGTGCCCGCCCGCTCATCGCCCCCCGTGACAGCATGGCCGAGCCGGGCCGGGCCGAGCCGAGCCGAGCCGAGCGGCGGGACGGGGCCGGGACGGAGCCGAGACGCTCCGGTGACCTGTTGCCTGTGAGGCGGCGGCGGGGCCGGCACCATGTCGGGCTCGGAGGAGTACTCCTCGGCCGAGGACGAGGACTACGTGCCATCGGGTGAGCGGGGCCGGGCCGGGGAGAGGGAGCTCCGGGTGTTTGCGGTGCTCCCGGTGCCGGTGCTCAGCGGCTGTGCTTGCAGGTGCGGAGTACAGCGAGGACGACGTGAGCGAGCTGGTGCGGGAGGAGGCGGCGGACAGCCCGCGGCCGCCCCGCGGCAGGAGGAGCCCCCGCCGCCCCGCCAGCAGGTACGGCCGCGGGCGGGGCCGCCCCCGGTTCCGCACAGGCTGGTTCCCGGGAGGCGGAATCCCCGTTAGCTCCTTGTCCCGCCGGGCGCGGGGCTGAGAACCCAGAAACGGCAGAGGCAGAACTCCTCCGGCGCGGAAGGCACCGCGCCTGGAAGCCCGCCCCGGGAACGAGTTCCGTTCCTTTGAACGAAGCCTTTTGAAGTGCGCAGCGCTTCCCGTGCGAGAAACCCCCCAGTGTATTTATTTTACTGAAGTTTATTTAAGGGTGTTTCTGGCCCAGCCCAGGCTCTCGTCCCCTCGCGGTTCTTGCAGCATCCCCGGGTCCGTTCCGTGCGCAGAGGTCCCCACACGCACATCAGGGCACCACGGGCTTCAGGCCCGCCGTGCTTTCTGAGTAGCAGCAGCTGTTAATTAAGTAGCTCCCAAGATGAAGGGGAGTCTCCCAGGTAGGGTGTGTTGGGGAGGATAAGTTGCTTCACCCGTGCTCACAGTTCAGCTCTGGAATAGTGTGGCATCACCTCAATGTATATATTGTTCTTTTTTTGGCATCTGCTTCCAGGAAGAGGAAGAAAGGAGGTCTCTTGCTAGAGCTAGATGAGAAAGAGGAAGAAAAGGCTCAGCAGAATGAAGAGGAAGAGGATACCATAGAGCAGGTGGAAAGAAACAGAGAAGAAGAAGAAAAAAAGAAAGAGGATGCTCTTTGGGCCCGTTTCCTTAGCGATGTGGGAGAGAAACCCAAGGCAGGGACTGCCACACAAGTGACACAAGCTAAGAAGGTAACAGGGGCTTGGGCCTGCACCCAGGGGGTGTGGGAAGGGCCTGAAGCTCTAGAGCACCCAGCGTCGGTTCTAGATGGTGCTGGATTGTCAGTTAGAGATGGGAAGAGGCTGGGTTTACCCCTGCCCCATCGGCTTTGTAAGCCTGGAGCCCCACCACAGGGCAAACGGGAAGCTGCTGGTTTTGTTCCGGCCAGGGAGGTCCGTGCTCTGGCAGTGCAGCTTTTGGAGCTACTTGTCAGCGTGTCAGAGCGTCCCCCAGTGCCCTGTTAGCTTCTCTTCCTGCTCCACATGGTGCAGAAGCAGCGTGGGGAGGTTCAGCCTGAGCTGTACTCACGGGCGCAGCTTTCCCCTGAGGTTGGGCCTTTCCCGATGCTCAGGAAAAATAAGGAGACTTTGTGTGTGATTTGGGTTTTTTTTTTTTGGGTGGGTGATGGGGGAGGAAGCAGAGGAGACGCCCCTGTGCCTTGGCTGCCGTCCTCACCCAGCAAGGGGGTCTGGAAGATGCCGCGTGTGGGGTGGGTGTTTGTACCACGAGTGGATCTGGTTTTTGTTTGCTTTGTAAACTCCGCTCGCGAGCTCTCGCGCTCTGTCCGCAGGGGGGTTCTGCGGAGAGAATTCTCTGTGTGATCAGCTAGTTAAAATGATTTGGTTCTTAATAAAACCCCATGCTGCAGGTAGTAGAAGGGAAGAAGGTACCAAAACTTGATCCTCTGTTGCTAGAATTGTCTTTTGTTTTTTTTGAGCAATCGGCCAACAAAGTATTTTGTAGCAGAAGTCTGGGCTCTGGTTGGTGAGTTCTCCTCGCTGTGTGAAGCTTCGTTCTACAGCAGCTGGGAGGCTGCAGAACAAGTGTAGTTTAATCTTTGCTTGCAACTTTTACAACGAGGGTCCTTTCATCAGAACCTTTCTGCATCTCTCCATGTCAGTTTTTACTGGCTGAGCAGCTGAGATGGTTACAGGTGGAATGAGGAGAGAGGGAAAGTTGCCTTTGGAGCAATTCTGCTTTTATGGGCAACTTGCTAAAACCTGAGTGGGCTTTGGAAGTTCCTCCGTAGCCTAAAATAACTGCTGAAGAGATGCAGTTCCCCTGTTCTGTCCATGAACTTCTTAATTTGGGCTTCAGTTGTCTGCTTGGAGATCTTTGTGGTGTGTGGCTGCATTAGAGCCAGAATCTGGGGAATTGTTTTGATTATTTACAGGGTCTGAGGTTTTGTTGTGTGGGGTTTTTTTTCATGTGTGCTGTTAAAAGCTGTAGTTGTGACTGAGTAAGTTAAGAGGCTTAATATTAATTACTTAATAAAGATATTTCCCTCTCAAATTAAAGACGTGGTATTGACAAGTAGCTTATTATCTTCAGGGTTCTTGATGAAGACCAGCCTTGCTTTTCCTGCTCATGGGGTTTGTGCTTCTAGATTAAGTGAAAAACGAACGTATTTCTGTGTAAATCACGCTGGCAGCTTTACTGCCTGGCGGTGCTTGGTTTGGGAGAGCTGAGTCCTCAGGCTTTTCCTTGCTTTGTGAACCACAGCAGCATGTTCTTGCTCCTTCCTACATTTAATTACAGTTTCACTTCTTGTTTTGGGTCCTTTTTGATCCTTGAGCTCTCCTGAGGGCCTGGAACCAAAGTGGGGAATTTCCTGCTGGTAACAGGGGCATTTGTTTCCTTTTCCTTGTCCACGGGTGATGTGCTTTGACCAGCCAACCTATATTCAGGTGCTACCCAAGGTCTGCGTTGGGTCCTCAGGCTAATGATATGGCTTGGCTCCACAAATGCATTGTTTTTTCTTCTCCTCTGTTTATTTTGTAGGCTGAAGAAAAGAAGAGTGGGAACAAGCTTCAGGAGAAACCAAAAGAGCCTGAGAAGCCAAAAGATTCAGGGAAAGTGACAATCACCAAAGTGTTTGACTTCGCTGGTGAGGAAGTCAGGTGAGTTGGGCAGTGACGTGTGTCCTGCGGGCTCAGAGCAGGCTGGCACTGTGCTGGGAACCTTGCTGCGTTCCTCTCCATTTTCCTGTGTGCTTCTTTTTGATCACGAGCACGCACCCACAGACCTCCAGGAAGAAGGGGCCAAGATTTTTCTGCTTGGGGGCTGTGGAGCACCCTTACATGCAGATCTCAGTCTTTGCTCAGCTTTAGCATCCACCTGTAAATTCCCTTGGTCTTCCTCGTCTGGGCAGTGGTTGAGGTGGTTGGCAAAGCTTCCCGGTGGCACTGCCGCCGTGAGGGTCCAGACGACGAGACCCCTGGACGGCCCCACAGGGATGACTGATGCGTTTTGTTCCTTCAGTCGAGCCCAAGCCCTGTGCTGGGGGCAGGATATTTGCTGGTGCTCTCCCTGGTGTGTTCTCCCTGGTGACATTCACAGCCTGCTACTAAGATCTGCAAACAGCAAGAGGTGTTTTGCTGGAAACAGCAGAGTGCTCCTACCTCGGAAACTGCTGCTGCGAAGGCGACGGGCTGGGTGAAATCCTTCTTTAGGCTGAGGTTGGCTTCACAGCGTGCGCTGCAAAAAGGGGCAGGCGTCCTCTCAATGCGTAAGAGCAGAACTGAGCGAACTCCCTGAAATCTGAAGGCACGGTGACCTTGTGATTATTACCCTGGTGGGTTTTTTATGTGTAGCTGTAAACGTGGTTTTGTCAGCCGAGGATTTCGCCTCTATTCAGTGTGACAGCAGAGGGCAGCAGCTCCCAGCAGTAACACCCACGCTGCCCGACGCGGGAGGAGAAGCCGAGAGCGGGGCCTTCCGCAGCTCTGGTTTTTCTTGTCAGCTCTGCTGCCTGAGCTGTTTGAGAAACCTGAGGAGAGCCGTGAATCGCAGGAGCGACTTCCCTATTTCTCTGCCCAACCCGAGCGGTAGGAATACCCTCCATTCACCAGAGCGGTGGCCAAGAGCTGAACGCTGCAGCTTTTCTGAGCGATTTTTGAGTAGCTTTTTCTGAGGGTTTTGTTGTTTTGGTTTGGTTTGGTTTTTTTTTTTTTTGTAGGCTTTCTTTCAGAGTTTTCCACTCGTGGTGAGGAAGATTTTAGTGCATTTTTTTGTGAGGTATCGAACCCTTTAAAGTAGCTGGCTAGTAAAACATCTGCCTTGAAGCTTCTTGTTGACCTGTCCCTAGGAAGAAAAGCCCCAGATAATTCTGATTTAAGCACAGACTTGCTCAGGTATTGGTCTGGTTCTGGCACTGTCGGTTTTTGCGTGGTGATTACGGATTGGCTTGACCAGTGCTGCTCTTGCTTTTATTGGAGGGGTTGGGGAAACTTTCTCTGTCCTTCAAAACGTGGCTTGTCTGACGCAAACAGAACTTGTCTGGGGCTCCTAAGACGCTGAGTTTGTGCTTTTGACATCAGTACCTTATCGTAGTTTTTTTTTTTTAAAAGCTATAACAAAGTTTCCAAGTTAGCTCAAGGCACATTATTCTGCACCAGTCGCTTTTCTAGCGTCCTTTGTACCGCTCACTACTGTTTCCCCTGGGGAGCTGCAAAAAGAATCGATACAAGTTTCTACTAATTTTTGATCCAATAGGCTGAAGGTGGTGAATGAGACTGTAATCTTGGAAACCACCACGGCTAATGTATTTTTCGGTTGTTTGCATCAGCCGTTGTATCAACAGCTTATAGAGCCAGCCACAGAAAGTTCGAAGGGAAGTCTGGAGGAGTGTCTTCTATTGGTGCCAGGGCTTCAACAGGCTGCTTTCTTTAGCTCTTTGATTACAGAAGAATTCTTCAATGTCTTTTGCACCCCCCCCCCCCCCCTTGGTGTTTGTGATTCTTGAAGCCAGAGCTTTTGTGTTGTTCACTATGTCTTGTATCTCTAATGCGCGCCACTGTTAGCTGTGGGTTGGACAGAAGGAGTTATTGCTGCTTACAGCTACTGGTGCTTTCCTGTAGCCACAGTAGGTGAGGGCCAGAGGGCTGCTTTTTCTTCAGAATGGCAGGAGGTTGTCTGTGCCTGACCCAAAGATCTGCAAATGCTCTGAATACCAAACGCTGACTTCCTTGCCTGGGGAAGCAGCCTGTAAATTGTTGCTTACAAAGGCAGGGTGGTAGTTGTGCGTGTGGGTTTCTGGGCTGAAAGAACTGAAATGAGAGCGCTGTCTCTGTTGCTTTCCGTTCTAAATGGTTCCAGGCTACTTTTGAGTGTTGCTCTTTTGAAAGCTTGAGGAGAATTTAGATCAGTATTTAAGCACTGATAGATTCAGGGCACAAATTTCAACAGTCTGCTCAGTGAAGCTCTTAACAGAAGATCATTGAGCCCAGATCTCATGTTGCAGAACAATTTCTTTTCTCCGGTAAGAAGATGGTGTAATCTCTCTTGCATGATTGGAGTAGCAGAAGTCTCTTGAAAGATGTGCCCAGCTACAGGGCTGTACTGAAATAGTGAAAGACCTTCCTCTTTAAGCTCCCCTATAGATAATTGTTGCATTTCATGTCCATTTTGATCAGTCTGGACTTGTATCAGTTGCTAATGCTGAACTCGAGGTTCAGAGCGTTACGAATTGCCAAATACAGAATTAAATGTAGTGGCTTTTAATTTTATAAAATATACTATGTAATATTACCTTGTAAAACCAAAACTGTTGAATCCTGGAACTAGAAACAGTCTTTAACCCATTTCTGTGGTTTCCAGTTGTGACTTTTCTGTCTGCTTTTCATTCCTCCCTGGTGTTAAATAGACGAGGAGCAGCAGGGGACTGTCACCCAAATGGCTGTAATTGCGGGCAGCGGGAGTGATTTGCAAAGGCAGTTCAACATCTAAATGGAAGTTCAAGTCGTTTCTCACTAGCAGAGGAGGTTGAAGCTCCTTTGAAGTCTCTGGTTTATGAACTTGCCTCACGAGGCGGGACGTGCGGTTGGGTTAATAGGGAATCGCATCCCCAGTGCCAGGGTTTGTGCTGTAATCACCGTATGATGAGGCTTGTTTTCTCTTTGGCACTCCAAGCGACTTTGCCCCTTGGCTTTCTTTATACTGCTGCTGTGCTCTGTCCGTGGAAGTCAACTTTGTGTCCACCCAGGACTGCAGCAGAATGCAGCTCACTTACCTGGAGCTGGCCCAGCCCCATGGTGTCCGTCCCAGTCAGCAACTGGTGAGGGAAGAGCGCAGCTGGGTCAGTAAAAGCTAGTGGGAGGAGGTGTTAGTTCGAAACATCTTCTGGGTACCTTCAGTTGGCGCGTAGGAAGCAATACAAAGTTGAGAGGAGTAAAACGGTCTCAGGAATGGGAAGCCTGCGGTGGACACTGCAAATTCGGAGGACTCAAAACAAGAAGCTTCTTATTTCTTTGCATATGGGCTTTGTTCGTGTGGTTTAAATCCAAAGCTGTACACACTCGAGCGGTTCTTGTGGTGGGAATGTTTTCCTGGTACTGCAGAGTTGCCATGCTGTATTAACAGCATTGTGCTGGCAAAGCCATGGCTTATGCTGCTTCAGTGACCCGTGGCCATTTCCCTGTGTGTGTGGAAGAAGAAGCCAAAGCAAAGCCATCGTCAGGCTCCACTCTCCATCTGTCACTGAGGAGAGCCCTGGTCTTTTCCGAAATCTAGCAAGGTGTACCTGTCACAGCTCCCTTTACTTTCTCACAAGGCTGTTTCTTCCAGGAGGGACAGTTTTTGGGACGCAGAACACCTCCCAGTAGGCTGGGCTGTGGCCTCAGACCTCTGTGCTGTGGTCCCTTCCTGCCCAGTCCACGCTGCTGGGAGATAGTAAATAGCAAACTTCTCGGAGACAGTTTGAAGAACCATGGAATGGTTTGGGTTGGAAGGGACCTTTCAAGGCCGTCTAGTCCAACCCCCTGCCTGAGGCAGGGACATCTGCAACTAGAGCAGGTTGCTCAGAGCCCCGGCCAACCTCCCCTGCAATGGTGCCAGGGATGGGGCAGCAACCACCTCTCTGGGCAACCTGGGCCAGGCTCTCACCAC
>JAAGNO010013123.1:0-44661 GCA_033439905.1 Ceryle rudis | reverse complement strand
TGGCACAGTCAGCTGAAGTGCTGCCAGTAGTAAGCTCGATTGGAATCCTAGCCCTGGTTGCTGCTTTTCACCTCCCAGGAGACCCTGCTCTGCTGGGCTGCCCTCCAGCAGCAAAGGGGCTGCTTGCTCATAGGAAACAAAGTGCCGAGCAGCCAAGGTGCGTTGGGGGTTCCTGGTCTTACCCTCCTTGAGGAGCTGTAAATGTACATTAACTAGATGGATGTGTGGGAAGGAAGTGTCTCCTTCTTTGGAGCAAGGTAATAAGTTGTTTTGTGCGTGGAAAAGACATCTGTTCTGTGCAGGGACTACCGAAAGAAGCAAAAGCCATCCTGTCTTAGCATCCCAGAAAGGGAGGGGCTCAGGCTTTGCCAACTCCATCATCCTGCTCACTCACAGCCACCTGTGTCCCTACCTTTAACCCTTTAAAGCCACCTTCCTGCAGAGGCTGGCAGATTCACGTTGCTCATGCACCAACCGTTCTTCCACTATTCCAGGCCCTGCATTTTTTCACTGAGCTTTGGGTTCAGTAGAGCTCTGAGCAGGCTGAGGTTTGAGCCTCACAACCTGGGTGTTTCCAGTTGTTTTCTTGAGCTCTGCTGGTGCTAGTTTTGAGTTGAAGGGCAGCTGAACTTGTGAGTGTGCTAAACCCTGCTGCAGCCCAGTTTGTTCAGTTATCCTTGTGAATTGGCAGGCAGTTTACATTTAGCCTTTCTTGGCAGTAAGGGTGATGGGGGAGGAGAGTGTCATGGGTTAGGGTCAGGACGGCCCCTTAGGTTCATCATAGAGAGGAAAAAAAGGTAAAATACCTTTGGACTCTATCCAGCTCTTTGAACTCTGGAGCTGAGGTCCATCACACCACCTCTAAGCTGGTCCTTTCCATGAAGCTTTGACTCCAGGCATACAGTTTGCCCTTGTTATGATATGTGCATTATATATGTAAGTGGGTGTAGGTCTGTAGAAACACTGTATACAGTTTGCGTGCTGTTGCAACATGCCTGCTGCTGTGTGTGAGCACACTTGTGTGTTTAGATGCTAAAAACTCTTGATACTTGAAGGAAACTACAGCCTGGGAACACCCTGACGATTTACAGAGCCTTTATCCCCCACTGCAGGGTACCTGCTACCTATGTGCTCTCATATACATGCTCATTCCCTCTGATTATGTGCTCTGGGTTTTGCACAAGATCTAGGGGGGAGTGTGGGGGGAAGTTGATTTAGTAACACTCTAGAGAGTTCCAGTAAGTTGCTTCAATCAATTCTTTGGTATTCCTGCTTTTATTTATTTTGCTGCCATAGCAGTAGGGAGTCACAAAAGGTCAGCGCTTTAGTTTGTTAATCAGTGCACAGGCATGTTACCAAACCCTCCCTGCCCCAGAGAGCCCAGGCTCTGTCTGGGCTGTGGGACAGGTGGGGTGTGATGGAGTCAGTGTGGAAGAGCCAAGGTGTCAAAGCCTGGCAAAAGTCTAAGCTGTAGTTCTATGTTGCAGCAAGATGTCCTCTGCACATTTTTGATGTAAAAGCTGAGAGCCTGTAGGTCAGACCCTTGAGCCATAATTCATTATTGGGGTTAAACGCCAGCCATAAGCTCCCTTTTTCACTGAAGAAAGTGCACTTTGGTGACTCTCGGAGGTAAAAAGCGAGGATATCCTTCCTCCAGTGCGTCAGAGTGGGCGAGAGGACCATCCGGCTCATGCTTCCCAGGGGCTTGCTGTAGCTTGGAGGAGACATTTGCCAATTTACCAGCAATGCAAAGGCAGGAGCGTGGGAGGGTTCCCATGGGGTGGTGAGTAGGAGTTGATAGGTTGTACCTCACAGACCTCCCAATGTGCAAGAGAAACACTGGAGTATTAAGGGTACTTGAAAGCTGTTGTTCCTGCAGACACCACATTATTCCAGTTCACTTCAGATGTGGCTTCTCCTTTTTGCACGGTATCATTTTCTGCTTGACTGCCAATGAAAGCAATATGCTATTTTGATATTATTAGTGGTCTAATCAAGCCTAATCAGACCTTTTCTTTCCTTGACAATATCTGCCCTGCCCGCCTGGGAGCTGATCCAGCCTGCCTGGCCAGTCATGCAGCAGAATTTCCCAAGGGCCGTGGCATGGCATCCTTCTCTCTTTCTTGATGCTTGTCCCGCTTACCAGGCATGGAGGGCTGTGGGAAAAAGTGAGTCTGACTTTGTCATCCTCCTTGATCTGAAATGACACCTCCCAAGTTATTAACTTGGCTATCAAATCTCAGCCGTGGGCTGAAACTTGGCAAAGAAGGATTTTGGGCAAAGTGTGTGTGTGTAACAGGATATAATGGATTTTTCTGTAGGAAGCATCCTGGATTAGGGACATAAGCACAGGAAGAGGGTTCACATTTGACTCAGTTGTACTGCCCTGGGATGTGTATCCTGTAATGACTGTGAATCTCAAAAGCAAGGGTCTGCTTACTCCTTCAGCTCAGATCTGGTCCAAGCCCATTACCATGGCCAAGCCTGCTTTCTCCTCTTCTTGCAAACTCAATCCAAGTGACCTGTCTCCATCTTCCCAGGAGTCCCAATGAGAGCTTTTTACCTTAGAAGTTGGATGGGGGAATTAATAGGAGTGGTTCTGCACTGGAAAGTCTGGCTGCTGATGCTTAGAGGTGCAATTAATTGTTGTGGTTTATTTTGCATGCAGAACTAGAAGTTATACCGGCAAATGCTGGAGTTGTAATGTGTGGGTTTATGTTGGGAGCTGCACACTGTCCTTGTTGGTGTTGAGCTGACATGACCAAGTCCTGCTGGAAGAGCTCCTAGGCCTTACCAGCATGAGTCCTGGCATCATGTGTACCACAGCTATGCTGCTGTGGGCTGGCATCGTGCTTGGTGCTGATTGCAGCCACGGGCACCACTCTCAACTCTGTACTCGCTGAGCCTGTGGATGTGGCTGGCTGCCTTCTAGCACACTGGTCTCTTGGGTCAATGTGGTGGTTATAATTGCAAGTCACTGTCACTCTCACATTTTTTCCTAATCTTTATTAGTAGCACATTATATATTTAATCTGCCTAAGCAGATATTGACCTGAGGGACCAGAAAAATGGGGTCTGCCTTAAACCTGTGCCTAAAACACAAAGCAAGCAATAATCTTACAAGTCTAATGCCAGCCTGAACCATTGTCACCATGCCTCCAGCTTTCTTCATGGTGACATGATTTACAGGCAGGTCACTTGTCCTACTTTCATCTGTCGGTATTTGTGGGCTGTGCTTCACAATGACCTGCTGTACCTCTGACCCCTTCTTGACAGCTAAATGCATGATTGAGTCTCATTAGGGTCATTCATTACAATGGTCAAAGTACTGTAAGAGATACATGATTTTCTCCCTGGGAAGCTTAAAAAGTTGTCCTCTCCCCATCTGCAGGTTTGATATAAGCATCCAAATAAGCTGTGGAGTTATGCCTTGGCCACAGAGGGCAGAAGGTGTGTAGAGATCTCTGCAACCCAGCCTGTGTGTGGTGATGCTCAGAGGCAGACATGTCTTTCTTGGGAGGGTGCCCATGGCAAAAAAGGGAGAAGTGTGAGCTGGAGGGGAGCAGAGCTGTCATCTGAGCACCGCCTGCTCTGCTTCTACGTGCCTGTGTCTGTGCTGCAGCGGAAGTGCCAGTCCAGCTGGCACAGCAGCTATGGAGCCAGCATGTAAGAAACAGCTGGATTTCATCTGCCAAACTGAGAGAAGGCTTGGGGAGCAGCTTTGAAAGGATAGGCAAACCTAGAGCATTTGGGTTTGGCCCACTCTGCCTGTGGTTGTATTTTGAGCTCCCCTTAGCATTAGGAGATCTGCCACTGACAGTAGTGATTCTAAGTCTTGATGCTTTCGTACACCTGTACATGGACTCAAAACCATCCAGCCTTATATGTAGTGGTGGGGGAAGTATTTGGGGCATGCTTTGCTTCTTCTAGTGTTCTGCAGCAGACAGTAGTGAGGGAAACCCTCCAAGCAGCAGTGTGGTTGGCAGCACCTTACAGAGCATGTTGATGTGGCCATACAGTGCATTGGCTCACGTACTGTGTGCCAAAAGGCAGTGTGGACATGGTCATCACTCCACTAGAGAAGGTGGTGAAATGCTGAAAAGGGAATTTCACTTGGGTAGAAGAAAAGGTTGCTTGGCCAGAACCTGTCTCTGTGTGGGTGCAGCGCCATGCTGTGCTCTGACACCTCTCATCCTTTGCACACCCTTTTTCCCTGCTGGCCTCAAGCAAGGAGAGCTGAAGAAGATTTGCTTTTGTTTTGTTTCACCAGCTTTCTAATTTGAATCTCCCTGTTGCTTTCTTGTTCCAAAACTACTTCTTTGGCAGGGCTGGGAGAGTGAGTCATGGCCATGGCCCAGGATCCTGCCTCCTGCTTTGGCCAGCAGTGCTGCAGCTGGTTCAGGGCAGATCTGCTGGTGATGCTTCTGTGTGCCCGCTCACTGCAGGGGATGGAGGCACTAACCTGGAGCAGGGAGGAGACTTTGCTATAGTGAGTAAATGAATATGCTCGTGACCAGAAACATTCTAATGTATGAGCCCAGACTATTTCCTAATGTGTTGTTTTCCAAGGAGGGGGATGTTTGTGCTCACTGGATAACTTCAGCAACCTTCTACCAAAGGCAGGATCACTCTGAAAAGCAAAACCGCATGGGAGATGCATCTACATAGAGGCTGTCTCTAATATCACGAGCTAGAAACCAGACTTTCCTTAGAAATTCCTTAGAAATTGAATGGGAATTGCAGAATTTGTGCTGAATAGGAGTAGCCTTTCCATAATGCTTATTTGGAACATGTTTTGGGTTTTTTTTTCTTTCTGCTAATGTCTGAGTATGTGCCTTGTGCTGAACCCACTGCTGGAAGCAGAAATGCAGCTCCAGTTGGCAGCACTATGAAATCCAAGGTTTCATGGAGATACCTTTCCTTGTTTCCACCATTGCAGGACCCTGTGGGCCAGTTCTCAAGTATTTGGCTCCTGCATCCCACTGCTGAAAGAAAGGAGAGAAAGTAAATATGCAGACCCTTAGGAAAACAGCCTGGCGGTGTTGTCAGTGAAAATGCCAGTGGCTGCTACTGATAAGAAAGACAGGGAGAGCAGCAGGAGGGAGGAATGTTTTGGGTTTGGTGCCTAATCTTAAAAGCAAACAACAAAAAAAACCCCGAACCTTCTTAAAGATAAAGAGGACTCATAGAAGTGCTGTAGCCTACTTGAAACGTGCAGAACTTTGCCCACAATGTTGAGGACTTCCAGGCTAGCTTGAAGCATCATGTGTGCCAGCCAGACAACAATGAACCCTTTGAACACATTTTGGGTCAGAGTACTGTTTTCTTGGAGAGGGAAAGGGAAGAGAGGCTGGTGCTTTGGTCTTGTATCAGCAGCCATCTGTGGTGAGCCTCGGATGCCTTCTGTGGATGGCTGTGGTTACTCTCTGCAAGCTGGTTACCGAGGGACTGAGGTCTCTCACAGCAGTGGGTCTTCTGCAGAGCTATTGCTCTGCAAGGCTTGAAGCTCCTCTGCCTTAGGTCTGCCATTTCAAAGCAAGCTTTTAAAATAATATGGGTGTCCGTGAAATTATCCTGCTGCGTTGTGTCAGCTGTTGACACAGCAACATGACAACATGTCATCACTTATTTCCTGCTTGAGGGATCATAAAGCCTTTTTGCATGATTTGGGCCCATCTGCTTTCCAAAAGCTGAGCTTTATTGTATCCATCTCATCTTTGCTGTCCTCCTCTTCCAGACTTGGTCACTGGCACCTTCCCTTAACCTTGTTCATGAACTCTCTGGGATGAGGGTATCTTAAAGCCCTTAGTTGACTTAGGTATGGGAAAAAGAGTTGCCCATCTTCTTGTAGGTATTTGGGGCCACACTGACCAGCTGTCATAGAGGGCCTTGCTCTGGGCTGGCTCTTTGAACCACTGTCATCAGATACATAAGTACCAATTCTTCCATGGTGGGGCTGATGAAGAGGACTATTCTTCTGTGCAGTTAATGGGCATGTAAGTCTGACCTCTTTCCCTGCATAATCTGGGACCAGAGATGCTTACAAGCCAGCTGACCTGTTGGGCACTAGAGAAAAGCATGTGATACATCACACAAGTAAGATACAGCAATTGACTTGAAGTCCTGGTTTGAAGGGTTCAGGCACAGTGGGGAGCCTTCAGCCCAAGCCCTAAGGAAAGTTTGAATCTTGAGCTGCAGTGAGAAGCTCACCCTGCCCTGCCTGCATGCCCTGGCAATCCGTGGTGTACAGCTGTTGAGAAGCTCAGCTCGGGCTCTGGCCATTCCTGGTGCTTCCCTCAAAGTAACTCTGTTTTTTCCAGGAGTCGAAAGATGCTACTGCTGTTCTTGGTCTAGTGTAAAATCCAGGCCAGGATTGCTGGAAAATTGGAGGTCAGTGTTGTCCCTCCTGACCTATCACAAGACAGTGCTTTTGCTGCCACCACTGCCTCATAAATCAGAGACTTTTGACCTTGCCAGTACAAGGACAGGTCAATGTGCAACTGAGCATCAGACAGATGGATGGTCTCATGGTAAACCCTTTGGAGAGCTGCTGAAGAAGGAACTTGGTTTAGGTCTTATGTCAAGTAGGCTGAGGGAGGGAAACATCTCCAGCTTGTTTGTGGTCTGGCAGACAGAGAACATTCTGCTGCTGTCACTGAAAACCAGTTTAGGTTTTTTTTGGTGGTTTTTGGTTTTGGGGTTTTTTTTAATATTTGCGTCATTCCTGGGATGTTTCTGCTGCACGCAGCCGTGTCACAGCCTGGCAGCATGACCAGAGTGTGCTCTGCCAGACCTTGAGGGCTTGTGAGTACAGCCCAGAGCCCCCAGACAGGCTCCGGGCTGAGCCCTGCTGTGCCCTGCTTTGCTGGGCTTTGTGATGCAACAAAAAGCCCTGTGCCCTGTTGACTGCTTCTTGGGCTTGTAGGATGGCTTCAGCTCGGTGAGCCGTGCTTCCCAGCATGGGGAGAGGATCAGGAGCATCCTGCACTGGGGAACCGCTCCCGAAGAGAGGGAGGGGAAGGATGTTGTTGTCATGGAAGTATCTGTACATAATAACCCAGAGGGCTGAATGCGGTACTGGTGCTAGCTATGCAAGTCTGCCCTTGCCTCTGCTTGCCAACCAAGTTACCATTTTAGGTTGTGTGGATTTTATTCTATGGCCCAGATTTATTTTGGATAGAACGCCACGTGTTTCCAGTGAAGTTACACTTGCGGTGATTTATATTCTGATTTAGCCTCAGCAATGACCAGAACACATTTGACAAAAGTTCTTCATATTTTTACTGTTTAAAGCATATATATATTTTTTACTCTTATTATTTTTTAAATTTTTGAAGTATGCTCTGCATTTTTAACAGTAGTCTGAGCTGGGAGCAGATGAATGTTTTTCCAACAGCTTCTTGAAATGAACAGCTGTTGTGCACTAAATCAAATAGAAGGACTTTGTGGAAAGTAAGCGCAAAGTGATTCTTTTTAAAAAACAAAACCAAATTAAATGCAATATTATGGTTAGGTGCATATGCCAAGCAACTGAGTATATGATACAATAGACTTGTGACTTTGGTCTCCCCCCTCATATTTAATCCATCAATAGCTGGCTGTAAATCTATGTTTAGAACAGAAATGTTGGAAAGTGGTGCAGCTCCTGCGTTCTGCAGCATGGGATGCTCTGAGATGTTGTTAGCGGTGCGTGGTGGTGTGCGGGGTCTGGCATACCCACTAATCGCTGCCTGCTCTGTGGCCTACCCTTGCCTGCTGCACCCAGAACATATGTTTAGTTTTTCTGGACAGACATACGTGCTGGTTAGCTCTAGGTTTTGTGGATTACTCAGGCTGAGCAAGTGTGGTTTGGATCTTATGAGAGATTAAATATGAAGTTATAGATGTTTTCCCTAGTTCTGTTATTTTGAAGTTAATACCGGAATAATGCCTGAGCTCTTTCTAAGGGGCTGCTGTACTGGAGATGCTGTCTTTCGACTGAGACGCAAAATGTAGATCCTTCTCACTGGTTGTGATAGGAATTCTCAGGGCTCATGATTTCCACTCAGGTGCTTGGGGTGAGTCCCATAGGATGTCATTACAACCTGGCTACCTCACTGCCTTCTGTGGCTTCTATTTTAGTCTCTGCCCTTCTTAGTTGTGGCCCATGGATCATCTTTAACCAAGTTAAAGGACTTTTGTGAACCAGGTGATGATTAGGATCCTTACCAATAATGTTTATTATTATAATCGGACATATTTTCTTTTAAAAACCCCTGCATTGACGTATCTGTTTGTTTAAGCATTCTCTTCCCTGTGCCAGGGAAAACCCAGACTTGGTGCCAGACAGTGAGAGACCGGTTTGGTTCTGCTGCTCCAGGACAGGGAAAAGTTAGCAGCATGAAGTCTGCGAGATGGCAGCGTTCCTCTGCCTTCATCCACATCATGTGATGTCATTGGAGCTGCCCGCTTTCTAAAAAGAAAATAAATTCTTTTTTGAGGGTTCCTGAGTTTGCAAATTGGTTTTTCAACAAAATGGAAGCATTTGCAGAAAGCGGGGGTGAATCAACATCTGGCAATTTCCTAAGCTGCCAGATTTTTTTTTTCTTTCCTGTGGATAAATGCAGAAAAGTATTTAAGTGAAGTCTTTGTGCACATAAACCCCTCACTGTCCAAGCATGATTGATTAGGGACTTTTGCTATTTTCCTAATTCTCTTACTTGATCTTGGCATCATCCACCTTTTCCGTCTTAGCTATTTCCACTGGAGATGAAACGTTTCTTTGCAAAGTGGCAGGAGACACCCACCCACGTCGGAGGCTTCTCAGACAGACGGGCTGCTGTTCCCTGTGGATCATGGGGGGAGTGGGAAGCCACCCCTCCCTGGCTGCAGCTCAGGGCAGCAAAGCTGTAGTGAACCTGACCCTATTTGACTTCTTTCTAGATCCCAGTCTCTATAAACAGCCTTTTATGGTATTTGCCTTTCAAAGAGGAACCAGGGTGTGGATGGGAACAGTGACAAAGAACTGCTTATAAGGGAGCTCTTACAGGAGACCGGTGCATAATTTTAAGATCAACAGAAAAATCTTGCAATGTCTTAAGTCCTGAAATGTCATCTGAGGTATTTAAATGCTGTCATTCAGCCTCCCAGCACCCAGGGCCAAAAGATGCGTGCTCCTGTTTAATAGGGAAACTGAGTCATGGAGATGCCTAGTGACTGGTAGAAGAATTCCCTGTAAGTCAGAGCCAGAGCCAGGAATTAAAAGCAGAAACCCAGGCTCCTGTTGGAAGTGCTCAGAAAACACTGGCTGCAGGCAGTAGCATGACTTCAGCTGTGTCCTCAGTGAGGGCAGACAGCTTCTCATTTTTTGCATACTAGAAAACAGTTTTGCCCCAGACAGCAGGTAACGTCTCTCAGCCTGCCTGGATGACATCAGTGGTGGGGCTGCAGCCAGCAGAACATGTCAGTGCTGTGAGTAATATCAGCCTGTGCTTCAGGTAGATACCTGGCAGCACCCCTGCGAGAGACACCACTGCCCGTGTACGCTGCTGCGCGATATTCGGGTCCTGCTCCCCCCAGGGTGAACAGGCTGATGTTCATCCCACAGTTGCTGGCCGGGCTCCCTCCCTGGAGGGCTGTGATCCTTTGCTGGAGCCACACCAAACAGCTGTTTTCCTCGTCTCAGGCAGGCAAAGCAAGCAGTAATGGAGTAAACACCTGTATTGTGGCTACAAGAGACACATGCGTCCTTTAGGATGTTGCTTCCTGGTGTCAGTGAGAGCAGAGGAACTGTGGAGACAGTGCTTGAATAGGAGACTAGTGAAGATCATCCACCACCACAGATGCTTTTAAGTCTAAGATGTGAAGAAGGTTGCGGAGGAGTGTGTCTCTACAGGGTTTCCAGTGAGTGGGGCCAAGAGGGTGTCAGAAGTTGGAGGTGAACACTGTATGTGTTTAAAGTTTGTCCAGGTTGTGGCTGGCATCCAGACTGACTCTATCTATATTTGCCCCCAGTACAGGAATCTGTACAGACCAGGCATTTATCTGCTCAGAGGTAGATATCTGTGTATTTTGTCTCTGTGTTTGTTCTAGCAGTGAGCACAAGTCTCCTCTCTGAAGTCCTGTTCTGCAAAAGGCTATTGCAGGTGTCCCTGTGCCTGAGTAGCAGCCTGTGTGGGACATGGCACTGGGGGTCGGCAGCCTCCCTGCCCAGGGATGGAGCATTTCCCCACTGCAAAGCACTGTGCTTCCAAAAGTGCTGTCTGACAGCCTGAAATGGAAAGACCTCCCTGGAGGGCCACAGAAGCTGCTACAAGCATGGCAGAGCTGCACGGTCAGGTCTTAATACATGTCAGGAGTAAGAGGTGCTTTGCTAAAGCACCCAGAGCCTGCAGCACTTCCCTGGTGTGCTGGATCTGCAGGGAAAGTCCAAGCAAGCATGACAAGGAAATGGGGGCAAGGCTTGCAATCTCCAAGCCATGTGCATTATAAATAAGCTGCATCCCTGGAAACGTGTTACTGACAGAGGCCGGAGAGGATGGTGGTATGAAAATACTCAGCTCTGCTTCATTGAGGGTCTTTGGTGTTTCCAGATTAGTGCTTGGTTACCAACGCTGGAGCAATCAATGCGAAGTGCTGGCTCTGATGCTCTGTCCTCCTTTCTGGATACTGTCAGACTCCAGGAGTACAGTCCTAAATGTGGGGTATGCAGAAGGTGCATCTCTTGGTTGCTCTCGAGGTGAGACATGTGCCCACTTTCTCCTGGGTCGCACCTTTGGCCACATGTGCACTGGCCAAACTAGGAGCTGACGCATCCCACCCATGCTGTTTCACCAGCTCTTGCAAAGGGAAAACTGCAGCACGGGGAGGGCCCACAGCTCTGCTCTACCTTTTCATAGGCTCTTTCCAGAGCCAGGATAATAGGATTAGTGAAGCTGCCTGAATACCTCAGTCAGAGGAAGCACAACTTGTGCTAATCACAAGTCTTCCTCACCTCTCTTCACCAAGCAGGTTTGCTGTAGGTCACTTCCATCGGATGCAGCACCCACAGCCACTGCTTGGCTGCCCACCAGGACAGGCAGCAGCTCCTGGGCAGCTCACAGAGTAAAACTGATGCTGCTGCAGTAGCAGATCTGGCAATCTGGTGCTACTGGCATTATAACTCCATTACTGTGTGTTTGTAGGGTTTTTTTAATACAGTAATTAACCAACAGTTTGATTTGATGGCGATATTCTGAGCTGTATTACAAGCAAGTGATTGTAACTCAACATCCCAGCTGGCCCCATGGCACAAAGGAGGGATTTGATGTGCAGCACATTTGGCAAAGGCTCCTTCATCCTACCGCGGGATCAAATGTCCCGATAAAGAAATGGAGCTGAGAGTGCTTGATTCAGTCCTTCAAGGAATGGTGTCAGGAGCTGGCGACTCTGAGATCTGGTTCTGATTTGCCGTGAGACATCGGGCTCTTTACCTGCAAGCCGTGGAAAATGATACCTCTTTGCAGGGGCCTCGCAGGGCTCAGCTAAGAGTAATAAGAGAGGGAGGGGAGATGAAATAGCTATGAGAATTTATTGTTGTTATTAATGATACAGAGCAAAGCCAGGACATCTCTATGATTAGTCACTGCAGTTTGCCTTTTGAGATTTGGCTGCATTTTTTCCCCTCCCCTCCCCTCTACTAATCAGAGCAAAGTCTGGCTTTGTAGGAGGAGGGCTCAGAAACCAGCCCTTCTCAGTGTCTGAAGAAAAAAGTGGAGTGTTTCCTGGTGTAATTAGGTCCAGGCTTTCAGGAAATGAAGGCCGTCTAGTTGATAAGTGTTTAGTAATGATTACCAAGCTATGGCTGGGGAAAGCGAGCAAAGTGTTTTCATTTCAGAAGCAGCAAATCCAGCTGAGACTTGTGGTGTGTCTCATGTATGGAGGCAATTGTCCAAGTGGTATGTGGCCTCGCTCGCTGAAGCATGAGCCAAATTCGCCCTGATGTAACTCCACGGGAGATGCTGGAGTTGGACCAAGAGCCTGAGCAGCAGCGTACACTTCTCTGCAAAGTGTGCCTGGGCTGTCAGAGGTGTCATTCTGGTGGCTGGTGTTACTCTTCTCTCAAAGCCAGCAATTGCTCTCTCAAATTAGTAGCAGTGCTCATCAAAGCTTGAGGAGCTGGAGTAGGGTAAGAGTCACATTTGCAAGGGTAGAATTACATCCTCTCCAAATGAAATACATGTTTTTTCAGTAGTGCCAGATAAACTGAAGGTGGAAGTGCATGAAGGTGGATTCTTCAACATGCTTTCATTCTGTCAATCTCAGCTTCATCAATCAGAAGCTCTTAAGAAAGAGGACCTCTCCTCCAGAATTTTTAGAGTCAGATTTTACTGAGAACACATCTGGCAGTTGCTACAGTGTGAAATCAACACAGTCCATCTCACGTCAGCATACTCATCCTGTCCACTAAGAGAGCACCCTTAAGATCTGGTGTGCCTGGATGAGAAGGTGGGTTACACCTACCCTGCCATGTTTTGTCTGAGTTCATTTCAGGAGATGCATTTTTGTGGGAAAACTCATCCCAGTTTTACTCAATTGGGTTTGAGTTTTAATGTGACAAATATTGAAGGAACCTGGGGAAGTTTGCTGTGCTGCTGTAATGGCTCCTGCCTTCCAGGTCTGTAAACATATGTGCAGGTGTATTTTGCAGCAACCCCCACATCTTCTGACAACTCTAATATAGCCTTGCAGTAGATCTTTCTCAGCCATACACCTGCTCTGGTGAAAATAATGTACTGATGTCTTAAATCTCCCAAATCCTTTCTTTGTTGCAGCTTGTATAACTGTGTTCCAGAAAGAATTACACAGCTCCCTGGAGGATAGGTCCATCAGTGGCTTTTAAGTGCAGTGGGCCAGAGCCAAATCCCAATTCAGAAAGCCTGTAAGCTGGCTGCTTTCGCTGATGATAACCTGTGTGCCAGGGTCACTGGGTACCTGCCATGTCCTTACACTCTGCCCACAAGTGTCCACCTCTGGCCACTGCTGGGGGAAGGTTCTTGGGAAACATGAAGCTTCAGCTTGAACTAGCTTGGCAGCCCGTGCAGGTAGTGACCTTTGCAGGACCTTTCCTTTGCTTTCCAGATTGACTGAGATTATATTGCAGCATTATGGGTGTATTTTCTCTACTCTCCTTGTACTTTCTCCCTTGTCCTGCAAACTTTGCTTCCAGCGCGGTGCCTTGATGCTGGCCCGGTAGAGGTGAATCTATCAGATCAGCACAGAATTTATTTTCAAAGATGACAGTTTTCTCTGAAGTGACCTAAGGCATAACCTCAGTTTGCTTCCTTTTGGTACCCGTCAGTTCGCCACATGGTGAGGAGAGCCCACCCCTGATTTGTAGATCCTCTTTAGTCTTTGTAAAACGCTTGTTGAAATGGAATGGTGATCTGATGATTTATTACATCAGGTCTGCAGTGCCCTAGTGTACATCACTTAGAATCATAGAATTGTCAGGGTCGGAAGGGACCTTAAAGATCATCTAGTTCCAACCCCCTGCCAATGGCAGGGACACCTCCCACTAGAGCAGGTTGTTCAGAGCCTCATCCAGCCTGGTCTTAAAAACTTCCAAGGATGGGGCCTTACTTGAAGGTTTCCAAGCATTCTGCTGTTGTGAGTTGTAATACATCGGTTTATGACTTGAGCCCTGGAAAAAGTATTCCAGAAACATTATGTCTGGGAAAAACATGGTAATTAAAACCATTTCTTTGAAGACTGTCAAGGGCTTTGGGTGAGGGAGTTATGCACAGATATGCTATGAGTCTGTTTTCTCATTGGGATTTCTGGTTTATTTGCTTCTCCCTTTGCTGCCCCATCATGGCTCAGGGCAGATGGAGATAACCTCTTTCTCAGGTAGCACAGTGCTGTTTGCAGCCCACCATCAAGGCTATGCAGGCTGCTTTTCAAACAGATGCTTTGGTGTTAATAAACTGACCATAATCACTATTGGAGTCAGTCAGTACCTTCTTCAGGAGATGATCTTTCCATTGCTGAAGGGAAAACTAGGAGAGTCAGTCTTCAGGCTTGGGATATGGCTTAGATAAGCCGTTTATCAAAACTATTTGCATCAGAAAAGGGATGCAAAAAGGACTATCATTTTATGACTGGATAAGTGTGGCTTTCTGACTCCAGTATGGTCATGAGTAATCCATGCCTACTTTCAGAAAGGGGATTTCTAGGGGCACATGTAGCTGTTTGGACGATGTTGAGTAACAGCAGACAAGCATACACATTTTCACAGGAAACCTTGTCTCCTGAAGGACAATCAACAGCTCATCGTATCGGACTCTTTTAAAAGGTGCTGAGCCATTGCTAAACCCTGAAAAGGGAGGAGAGTTTCTGCTCTAAGACTTCTTCTGTTTGTCTCGGATTTTTGTGTTGTGTTTTTCTTAGATGTGTTAGTAATTATTTCTACAGAGATACCAACAAGAAGACAGCTTGGTTAGGAGTCTGCCCCAGTGTCTGATGTTATCAACGTGACTAGTTGAAGTGTCCAGGGAGGCAGGATGCTAGAGAAAATTCACATCTAAACTGTAAAGCTGCTGCTTTATAGATCTCAGAGAGGGAAGATATATAAAAGCAAGAAAAATGCAGAATCTTGAGAACAGAGAATATGTGACAGCTCTGCTAATTTGTGTCCAGTCTCCAGCTTGTGTTGCTGCATTTGCAAATGTACTGGAGTAACGCCATCGATCCTTTCTGGGCAGAAGTACTGATATCCAGCAGTTTGCCAGAATAATCTGCTTTGCCTTATTTTTGTAGGCAATAGGTGGCATCAGCCTGTCATGTATATCCACAGGTTATTGACCTTTGCTTGTTCAGTCACAAGAGTGTAACTCTCATCCCCTTACTGGGAGAGGAGGTTGTATGTCACCGGTCTTGTAGTGAAATCCTTTTCTTGTGGAAGTCTTTTGAAAGAGATGTGCTGCCGCGTGCTTTGGCCTTCCTCCTCAGAATAAACACTGTTAAGTTTGTTTCTGTGCTGGTGACTCTGTGTTGTGGATTATACTTGTGTTGGGATATAAGACACCGTAAGATTGTCTGGAAAAGTACCGCGCAGTGACCTTCTCCTAAACATTACCCATTCCATCTCTGTGTCATCACTTTGTTTCACTTCTTTCATCACAGAGACGTTTGCTTTCTTTCTGGCCCAAATCAGATGCCTTTGGGTTCCTAAGGCTGGAAGGCTTAGTGGAAACACAGAATATTGTTATGTTCCCGTGACATCTCTGCTGCTGGGGAGAGTGCTCTGTCTGCTTCCTCCTGTGACTCACGCATACGTGATGCACCCCCCAGCCCTTTTAACTGCCTGCCAAGTTTGTTTTGTTCTGTTTTTCCCCTAAAAGCATCCAATCAGGTTTTGCCTTAATCATATTGAAGCATTCCAGCCTTGACCTTCCTCCCTTCATGGGCAAAAGGCTTCCTTGCTCCCTACCAGTCGCTTTAGCAAGATTCACCTCTTTCCTCCCAGCTATTTCTGAGACTATCTACTGCCTCTCTATTATCAGTCATTATATCAGATGAAAGCTTATTATTTGTGTTAACAGGCTGTGGCCCACAAGACTCTTGCTGGTGGCCCATGAGGAGGGGGTAGTCATGTACTGCTTGTTCCCAGCTGCTCGATTTCATTAGTTTAAAAAGCACAGGCTAATCTTCGACTGATACTTTCCCAGGTATGCAGTGACTGGGGCTGCCACAGGGATGTTGTAACAGGAGGAAGGGCATGCATGAGAAAAATTCCACTCTGGAAAGCCTGGCTGGCTTTAACACCCCAAGCTTTTAGTATCCAGTACTGCTTGTTGCCATTAATCTGTAAGTGTATTGTTTTTCCCATGCTCCTCATCTTCAGGGGCTCATCTCTAATTACCTGACCAAGGAAAACCCTCATGGGTACCCATCTGCACAGATTCCTGAGGGCTGAAGACATCCCACTTCTTCCAGTGAAAATTATAAGGAGAGTTCCTACTTAGCTTTCAAATTATGCTGGCATCCTTAAAAATAGAGAAAGAGCCCATTTCTAGCCAGACACAGCTTTCAGAGAAGCTGCTGAGTTCAGGACGCAGGGTGTTTTCCACCACTGTGGCATGGCCAGTGTGTGTTGGCAGCATGGTTTTAAGTTTGCAGCTGGAGGAAAGGGGACAAATGCCCAGCTGATAGAGGTCAGTTTTATTTTCTGCAGAGTAGTGTGCTGAAGTCCACGTGCTGCCAGCTTAGCCATTGTCTACTGGCATGGAGGGAAGAATCCCACCCACGAGGGATTTCATACCCAAGCTTTAAAAACTCACTTCTAGGGGTTTTGGGTTTTGCTAGGAGAGCCCATACTGCCTATTCTAGAAATTTTCCCTTTTTGAAAATACCGTTTCACACACAACTTGGCCATCATGAGGGTACGTTAGACAGAATTTAGTGCTTACAAAGGATAAAATCTGGCTCAGACTGATTATCACAACCAGTCAGACCCAAGGCTTTGTAAACACAAACACATTTCCTGCTGCTTGCTCTGCGGATGAATCCTGCAATGTCTCAGTGTGTTTGAGACTTATGTGGGAAGGGTCCTTCCTGCTGGGAAGTGGTCTTACAAGTCACCTGCTATGAATAATGCCCTACTCCTTGTGCAGGATTTGTGTGCACTGAAGCATATAATGTGCAGCCAGAAACATGAAAATCTTCATTCTTACCTGCCTGCAAACAGTTTAGGAGGAGCATGTGAGGAAGGAAGGAAGGATGGATCTTGGTCTAATTTGCTTTCTTAACGCAAAATGTCATTTTCAGGCAGGGGTATGCAATCAATCTGCTTGGCACGTGCACAGGTACACTTATGTAGAATAGTGACAGCATGGCTCAAGTGAGAGATTCATCAGGAAACTTGATTTCTGTCTTAATTAATTGAAATAATTTGCTCCGTGAAGAATACTGAAGTGGTTTGTTCAGTTTGGTTTTAAATTTCCAAGTATCTGCCACTTTCTGGAGACTAACTCAACATCTGCTCAGCTCTTTTGACTATGTACCTATCAATCCACATATGTTTGTGTACTGAAAAATTACTCGCTGGAATAATAAAAAACCCCAAACCCTTCCTAAGTTTCCTTTCTCGTGAGAAGTTTTCCTTGTGCTAATGCTCCTAATTTGTTCTGGTTTAGGTTTGAGTCTAGCAGAGTGACTGGTGAGCAGCAGTGCACAGCGAGGCACGCTGGGGTAGTCTGAGAGGAACCGTCCAAAGCACTTTGGAGGTTGTCTGCATTATGAAAATGGAGAAGACCTCTGAAAAGATGCTTGTGGAGCCTCCAGAAAGGCATCACTACTTCTCCCTGTCACTTTAGTGGTAAGGATGGGGACCAACCCTATTTATCTTGAGTTGGAAGACAAGAAACTGGTAAACATCTCGAAGAGCACAGGATGGTGTGTTAATGAACTCAAAGGCTGCTTCAGATCTTTATCACTTGGTACCTATCCCCTACACTTGACTAAGGCCCTTTTCTACCGTATGCTTGCCTTGCTCTCAGATTTTCATTTTTCTGCACGATTGGAGGGTGCCGTGTGGGTTGCAGACAGCTCAAGCATTTTCTGTGAATGTGCAATCCCATCAGCAGGGGGAAAATTTCCCGATTAACTTCTCTGGAGAATTTCTTTCTTCTCTATTTGCAATAATAAAATAGTTAAGATGAAATCATACTCTATTTATAGTCATCTCACTGCTACTTGCTTTTACTCATGCAGGCACTAAGCTCTACATAGACAGAACGAGATTAATCCTTTATGACACTGAACCTTTTATTTCCCTTGTTTGTGCTTACCCACTCCAGAGCCTCTCTCCTCTGCAGAGCGCAGTGCACTAAGCCTTTGATACAACACAGCAGCAGTGGAGCTATGGAAAAGTTTAGAAAAACAATAACTGTTCAGCAAACTAGGAGATGTCTGGGAGGTTTGAAACTTCGGTTCCTGTGTCAGCTGAATGGTTTGAAACTTCTTCTCACAAGCTCCATGCTAAACCTATGTACGAAGCAATTAATTGAGGTTATGTGCAGGTAGGTCCAGTCTTGGCATGACAAGAAGCACTGAGTTTTTGAGGGATCTGACACATTTTCCAGTGTATACGCCTTACTTCTCTTCCTCTTCCCCAAAAGAAGTTTTAATTCAAGCTATGTCTTACTTCTGAAGACAACTTGATACAGAAACAGGTTGGATTACAAGTTAGAAAATGCATGACAGTTCCCAGTATCTCATAACATGATCAATGAAATGGGAAGTCATCGTGAAAAATAGTTTGAGGTCTTGGTTTTATCATGTCCTTTGACCCCTTGTCTCAGACAGTCAGATTCAGTATTGCTTCGGCTACATTCTCTCTAAAATCCTCTGAGTTTTGCACCTCTTTTGTATCCTTGTTTTTGCCATGAAAACTTCAGTGTGAGCTGGGAGCACCTGCGTACCTGTAGATGGTCTGGCTACAGCTGCTTGGCCCCATAAATGACACTGTCAGTGTTCAACATAAGCAAAGTGGTGATGGTGGTGGTATGGCTCACTGTGCTCCTGGCTGCACAAGCAGACTGTAAAACTGCATGATGCTCCTCTCACAGACCTGGCATGATGCCTCTACCACTTCATTGTTTCCACTGCCAAGCCCCAGAGCACAAACTTTTAAGGACCAAAGTTTAGGGTCATTGTAGCTAAACCCACGGTGCTGCTGTGTGGTGCATCTCCTAGGGAAGGGGCCTTGGCGTTTATGCAAGCTTGCCGAGCATCTGAGGACCATGAGAGGGGCTTTGGTCAGAATTTGTCTGCAAATAGTGAGGGCAAATGTGAATTCAGAACATGTGCCTGCACATGGAGCTGAGCCAGTATTGAGCTGGTTTTGGGGGGGCATTAGCAATAAGGAGAAGCCTCTGTGTTTCTCTTTGGGGGACACAGCAGCCAAAGTGATGATAAAATCAAACAGCATGTTCGATGTGTTTCTCTGTTTTATTTATTTCCTAAGGATGGCAGGTTGGTAACAGTGGCTTTATGGGTACAAATTAGATTGCTCAGCATGGCGTTTACCGGCCGATACATAGCTTGACAGGTACCAGAATGACAATGAACTATTAAGGGACTGTTAACATTACAAGTTTCATCATGCACCCCATGAAAGCTACATAAAGGATTTTCTCAAAGGTTATCAATGGGAATTGTCATCAATTACATAGTGATACTCAAGATGTTCACTTAAGGTCCTTTCTCCAGCCTGTGTTTGGTCCTGTCTAATACTCTGGTTAAAACAGCCTTCCTAATCCAAGCCACTGCTGCAGGTTGGAAGCCTCAGTCCCACTGAAGTCACAGCCAGCCCTGTTTCAGATGGGAATGAAACCAGGCATTTGCAATTTGCTGAAATTCTTTAATCTGAGGTTTTGCTGCTTAAAATAATTTTTCTATTTTTCTGTGAAATGAGAAACACTCTTAAAATTAGAATGCGGAAAAAACTCAGAAGCACTTAAGTGTTGTGTTTTCCCCTTCTTGGCTCTAGCCATTGGTACGGTAAGATCAAAATGGACAAGGTGTTCCCGAGGCTCCCTCGGTACTGGTGTTCTGATTTCGTGTGTCCTCTCTGGCCAAAATACACAAAATATCGCTGCAGTGTGAAGCTGCAGCGATAGTCCAGCAATCTTATTCCAGCAGGGTGAACAAGCAGACCTTAGAGCACGTACTGAGGTTGTGATTCTGCAGTTGTCATTTTTTCCTTGCTGATTTTCATTCAGTGATGGTTGTACAAAGATCAAAATCCCCTTCTGTTACATGCTTGAATATGCTTATGGTCCCAGAGCTGCTTGACATCTAAATAAACAAAGTTATTACCCTGTGGGAAAAATGATATTATTTTTATTGTTATTCATTGAAAACAATGGAAAATCAGGCACAAAGAAAACAAAATGTTTTTTTCCAGTGGTTTCACAGTGAGATTGTGAGAGAGCCAGGAACTGAGTCCAGGTGTCCTGAGTCCCAGCCCAGACCTTTAAACACTAAATATCCCGCTCCTCTTGAATTCAGAGTGTTTTGGCTAAAGTTTCCATGGAGTGTTTCATAATTAATGTCAGTGCTAGATTCTGAGCATGTCTTACTAGTTAGGAATTTGCTTTTATATACACACATTCACTTAAAACCTCCCCAAAACTTAGCAGCTGTTGGCTTCTTTGTGTTACTTGAATGTTTCTAAGGCAAATATGGGACATGATAAATTGAAAAGTGTTGACTTGAAATGTTCTGCTTTGAGTCCACTTAGCAAACTCCAAAGGTCATCTGGGCTGTGAAGAGCCAGGAGGATTAGGCACAGTGTGAGCCTTGTTTCAAGGGTAGGAAAGGGGTTTTATTCTGTGTCTCGAATCAGACTCTTCCTATCTCCCAGGGGTGAATTTCATCCAGGAAGAACTAAGACCATCCTAGGATCTGTGACAGTTTTTGACAGCTTTCTGTGAATGAGCTAGAACCAAAGGAAAACAGAACATTCCACAACAGACTATTGCAGCTTGCATCTCGAGGGACCAGTTCCCTTGCTCAAATGCATTTGGTCCCTTTCAAGTCTGCACAGACACCATGCTGTCTGTGAATAGAAACCTGTGGTGTAGAAGAATGCAGTTCTCCCTAGCAGCTTAAATAGTGGCTTAATAACAGTCCTCTGGACCAGGTCAGCAGCTCATGTGTCTCCAACAAACCTCTTGCCCCATGAACCTCTCTAATTACCAGCTGCAGTGGCAGTCCCACCTACACTCAGTGTGACCTAAAAATTCACACTGTGAGGTGCTCTGGTCTGTGCTTTATCCTGTATCAGATGCTGTCCAGCTATGATGATAGGGTGAAATTATGTTGAGATGAGCTTTTTCAGGTTAGAATGTATGTTTCTGAATAGGAATGTCTCAGTTTAAAAAAAAAGCCAATAAATTATTTCTACACTGAAGGCATTTGAGGGTTTTTTTGTGCTGTCCTGGATAAAAATTTCTTACAATCACTTTGCTCACCTGCTGGGAAGTGATGGCGTTATTCTGGAGAGTGGCGTCCTTAGGAAAACTCCAAGCAAGGGACTGGAATAGATCTTGTTTTTGCAGTAAAAGCTGGCTCCCCTGCATGTTGTCAGCACAGAGCTAATCCTGAAAAACAGCTGAAGTTTACACAAGGCAAATTTTTTGCATTGCTCTGGGCATCGCAGCACAGTGGTATTTTGGTGTTCAAAGGGCATATGTGGGGAGCGGGCTGAGATGCCATCTGACCACAGCTTTCATTTTCCTTTTGGAGGTATTCACGCATGCTTCCTCAACCAGCTTTGTCCTGGCCTTTCTGGGAACAGCACAAGCAATTTTGGCTGTGCTGGAGCAGTGAAGCAGTAGAGAGGGTTTAGAAGAGCACTTGCCTGGTGTGGGTCTGGCCCTGTGGCTGGGCTGTTCCTCTTAAAGGTCTTCCTGTATTCAGGCACCTGCTTTCAAAATGTCTCCATGCCCCAGCAAGCAACTTGAGAGTGTGTCTGGAATGACTCATCCTGATATAAAAGTGCCAGTTTCACAAATCCCCTGGCAGATCTGACCACAGTCACTCAGGCATCCTTGAGAAGCACAGCTAGAGATTTCTGACAGCCATGATGTCTCCATCTGCCACCAGTTTCACTTACAGTAGTAGTAGCCTTGTTTGCTCTGCAGGCTGTGTTTGCACTCATCTAAATAGCCCAGATGAAAGTGCTGGGTGCTTCTGTGGGGGATTTACTGTGTGTCAGGAGACTTGGTACATGTCCTGCTGTGCTCCACATCTTCCCTTGCCTTAACCTGGGCTCCCAATCACTGTCATCTCTCTCTCTCTCCTCCCCAACTTCTTTTTAGTGCAAAAATTGTTCTCGGCAGCTTGCTGCACTTTCTAATTCCCCCTCATTTTGAGAAAACCCAAAGGAAACCTGTTACAGTATTTTATTTTACTTTATTTTATTTTTATTTTATTTATTTTTAGTATTTGCCACTTGGAAATTGTGTTTGCAAGTGCAGATTCAAAGGGTATTGGCTGCTTCCTTCGCAACCAAAACACGCTCCCTCCACAGTGCCCTTCAAAAAGGTTACCTCACAAAAGTCATTCAAGTCTTCACCCTGTGTTTTCCTGAGTCTTGCCAAGATTTATGTGCAGTAGCAAAGGAGGCATCATTCTGCAAGTTAAACAACTGGGGCATTTTATTAACATTGGACTAGAGACAGCTCCACCATCCAAATAGGAGCAGATTTGCTGAGCAATGTGGTGTGGGTTCAGTGCTTCCAGGGGGACTCTCCTTGTCCACCCAAATTGAACCTGTTCTTGCCCCCCTCCAGCTATTCCTTCTCAGAGAAGCATTTGGCATAAAAAAAAAAAAAAGACTTTTGCCATGCTGTTGCTGCAGACAAGTGTACCCGAGCAAATAATTTGTGGTTTTTTTCCCTTAATATTTCAACACAAAGCTTTCATAAGCCACTTGTGCAAATATGCCACAGGATATATATACACATGGGCAACCTTCTCCTCAAGGAGAAGGCCCAAATTTTCACCTATTTCACCCACATGGTTCAAAACAAGTTATTGTATTTTTGCACGTGTATTTTAATTCTAAAGACGATTGCAAACACTTCTGTGGAGGTAACAAGCAACCTGCTGACAAGGTGGCTGTTCAGGCAATTGACAGTTCAGCCACATCTCTGAAGATAATTGTATGTCAGAGATTAAACTAGTATTTATATGCTGCTGATGAATATTTGTATGGCCTCTCTGAGCTCATGAGAAATGCAGGGTACTAGGCAGTTTATGAGAGTACACTGAAAGAGATTTTGGGTGTTTCTCATGTCTTGGCTGAAAGGCAAGCTGTAGTTGATGCTTATTAAGTGCATTCAAGTATTAATTCAGTGTTAAGGAGTCCCAAGGAAGCCACCATCGTCTCCTGTGGATGAGCAGGGCAGCCATGGCCTTAGCTCACCTCACACAGCCTCTCTGCCTTGCTCCAGGCGCAGGATAACAGGCTATGAAACTCATGCTTCTCTGCAGGTCTCTTTTTTTGGTACTTGCCATTTTGCCAGGATTTGGTGTGGGTTTCACCATCAAGGAGAACACAGCCTTGCGATGGCTGGCATTAGCCTAGTCCTGGTAACAGTCTTGACTGAGCCTGCTCAGACTGCAGACGTATCCTAGAGTCCCGATTTTGCACCTTGCTGGTACTTGGTTGTGTTTGCTTTCTTTCAGGAGCAAGTGCTTTAGCCATGGAAGTGGCTTCTCTCCTGCTAGGTCATGCAGATGTTTCACCTGAACATCTGTCCTGCTCCCTGAGCTCCCAGCAGCTGCTGTGGGTGTTTTTAGCACTAGCATTTCTGTTTGTTTACCAGGCTTTTTCTAGGGCAAAATTAATGTCTGGTCTCAATTTTGAATCTTCAAATCCTAATTAACTTGATATACCAAGATAAAAAAACTCCTCTTTATATCTCTGCCACTATCGATGGAGTCTGGCCTTTTGCAGCTATACACAGCTGAGCTGTGTATAATAAATGGTCCCAAGTCCCCATTTACAAGCCCTTAGTCTGGACATAGCTCAGCCTCCAAGGCTTGTAAAGCGAGCAGTCTTGGAAGCTTTTTTCCCTTCCCCTCTCTGTCTTATATCTTATGAGAGCTTCTCTCCACCTGGAACTGTGCAAGATGTTGGAGTAGCTGAGTTCAGATGTGGACATAGAAAATAGGCTGGACCCCATCACTGATAGACCATATTGCAGACAGACAAGTGACCCATCTGTCTCTTGGGAACTCCAACTCTTCCAATTTCCCTTGCACTGGGCTTTACTCTTCATTTCAGTTGCTTTCCTTAGCCTCTCATTCAGGTCTCCCTTGGTTATCCCTGTCATTGCCTAGGCCAGTGGTGTCAAAAGGGTGTCAGAGGTGTCAGGGTGCAGCATAAACCACTATGTTCACTTTCCTACATCACCAACTCACTTGCTCTTTCTTATCTTGTTACAGCTGAATAAACTGGAGGAGGCAGCAAATGCAGCTCACACTTTCTTCATGGCAAACCCTGAGCACATGGAGATACAGCAGGACATCGAGAACTACAAGACCACAGCAGGGAACGTCATCTTGGTTGACAAGGAGGCCAAGCAGCACATGGTGAGTCTGAGCTAAAGAGGTGCCTCGGTTAAGTGCCAGGCGGTCTGGAGAGAAGAGATTTAGGAGGCTAAGAGAACATCATCTATGAATTGGTGCTGCGGTCTGCATTACAGTACAGCAAAACCTACTCTCCCTTTCAGCCCTGTCCTGTAAAGCAGGCCAGCTTCTGCTTTTTCATGGCACTCTCTGCTCGTTGTCCAATGGCTATGTCCCTAACCCAGTCTCTCTCTTCAGGGAACTCTGAGGTCATCCATGGCCGTCAACCTGCACCAGCAGGCAGCTTTGATGGATGCTTCCATAGGCACTGAAGGACAGATGTAGATTACATGTGTTTCTTTTGAGCTGGGTTGTCCCACCTGGGCAGGGTCCAAGCACATGAGTGGCTGTGCTGGTGAGGGTGCAGGCTGGCAGGCAAGAGAGTGACTGCTTTTTCCACCATCCCAAAGCAAAAGCCCAACACAGATGCCAGAGCCACCCGCAACTTTCTGATTTCACAAAACACAAGGAAGAAGGAGTGGCCATTTGGTGCAATTAATGAGCAGCTTATTAGGGGCCATTCTAAACCAGATGCCTGGGTAAAGAGCAGTCTTCTCCCTTGCATTCAAGAGACTTGTTGGGTAGGAGAGTAAAACAAAGAAAAGAAATGTTTCTTCAGATAATGCATAATCCAGCAGTGGCACTGAGGATTCCCCAAGCATGAAGGAGTTCAGAAGATCATTTAGGCGGTTTTATAAGGTTCTACTGGTCCAAAAGTTCATTGATCTCTTAAACATAGTTTGGTACAACTGCTTGCATTTGGTAGGTACCTGGGGAGATGATTCTGTCCCTGCCCACTTGTACCTTCTTTTTGAGAACTGCCCTGCAGTTGGCAAGGGCAGGATGCTGTGGTCTGAGAAGCATAACCCACTCATGGTGTTGTTCTCTGCCTACCCACTTTGCAGGAGGACTACAGTGCTGGAGTAAGGCACTATGACAAGGAGGAGTATGAGCTGGCCATTGTCTTCTTGGAGCGTGCGTTGAAAGGGTACTACTCTGAGGATGAAGATTGCCAGATCATGTGTGAGGGACCACAGAGATTTGAGGAGCATGAGTACCTGGAATATAAAGCTGGCCTCTATGAAGCTATTGCAGGTGAGATCTCTTTGTGTTCTCAACCTTGGTCCTGCAATGTTTTTAATTATTGAGTTTGGGCATTTGGCTGAATTTGGTGAAGTGTCTTCCCTTCCATCACTGCTGCTGGTGAGTAATGCTGCAGGAGGCACCTGGAAGGCCAGACAATGGAAATCCAGAGGACAGGGAACTAGAATATCTCATTTGGGTCCTGAATAGAAGCTAGGCTAGAAGAATTATATTTCCAGATATGTGGAGCATTCTGTAAAAGCTGGAAGTAGAGGCACTTAAACTGCCTGTTTCCCCCTGTACACAGTCTCACATACCTCACTGGAATGGTTGGCCTGTGTTTTTATTTTCTCTAGTTTTCAGTGCATATGAAGAGAGCAGCAGAATCCTCTTGGCCCCACTCCAGATGGTAAGGAAAGTTGCCAAAAAGGCTCAGAACATAGATTTCTTCCCCATCCAAAAGGATGGATTTGTCATTAGCGGAGGCCCACCTAATTATGATCTTGACTGAAATCTCTGGAGAGAATAGAACATTGCTGTGTAATCTTCAGATTTGCATGTGTGGCTCTGAGCCAGAGGGGATTAAAATGGTTCATTCACAGTATAAATGAGATTACATTTAATTAGTTGTAAGGGAAAGAAGAGCAATAAATTAAGGTTTGTTTGTTGACAGAATCCTTATTTATCTCCTCATAGTCTTGGACTTGCATCAAGCTCTAGAGTTTTGCTTCTTGTATGGAAAATACTTCACTCAGATGAAGATTGGTTTTGGTTTTGAGTAATTCTGTTTGTGTCGAGACAGGAAATCTAATTGAGAAGATCAAGATGAGAAACCACCAACAATACAGGTCGGGAAGCTGCCTTTGTTGGGTTTATTTATCATGAAAAAAACTATGAGAAGTATTCTAAGGGCTGACCTGGTACCAGTGTAACTGCCTGCTGACCATACCTGCTTTTAAAGCTATGACCAGGACACCAAGGGCCATATCAAGCCCTCCATGAGAGCAGCTTTCAGTGTCAAAGAAAGCCCACCTTTCTTCTCCTGAAAGCTGTTGCTCATCAAACAGGTTTTGGTCTCTTAAGTTGTTTCTGTGCTGTGCCAGTTGAGTGCAGCCCCAGTGAGCGGAGAAGATGTTTATGTGCCGGACAATATGGAGTACAGACATGGTCATGGTGTGGTGCTACACAACCCAGCATGTCACCTGGGGGTGAGAACAAGCCAGATGCTCTATGCAAATGCTGTGACTTGTCTTGGCCAGATATGCCTGGGAATAACAACTCCAAACCCCGGAGTCAAGGGACCCAAAGAAACAGGGAAGTGAGGGCATGTGGGGGGAGATATGTAATGCAACTGTTTTGCTATAGGGAATGAGTGGTTCCTTACATGACAGCTTAATCCAGAGTTTACCCCTGGGTCCAGGGCACTCAGCCCCAGATGTTTCAGCGGGAGTGGGAACACTAATACACCAGGAAAAGAGAGTTTAAGTTTCTTCAGAACTCATTTCTCTTTTCAATCCCAAGCTGTGTTGCTCCATGAGATTGAAACAGTCTCACCTCTCCACCCAGGGACAGATGCATTTCAGGAATTCCAGTCTATATAGCCTGTTTCTAAGGCACCTTTGACAGTACCGAGAAAAAGCAGTGCTTCTCAATGGTGGATTATTCCACGTCTAGAATGCTTAAATAGGTTTAAATTACAACAAAATTATTTATGTGCTTTTCCTTCTTGCTTTACTTAATGTAATATCCTGGATGTGTATGGTAAATCAAATAACTATTTGGACTACCTGCCCAGAGCAAATGGGGACTGTTTTGAGTTTCCACTTGATTTCATTGCAGATTCCTTAGCCTGTTTTTTTGGCAGCTCTGAGAAATGCTTTGGTAGCTGAGCCTGTGTTTTGTTGGGGTTTTTTTTTAAGCCTATTTTGTTTCTTAAGGTTTTCAATGGTGTACAGAGGCAGAGCGAGCAGAGAAGGTTTGTAAGTGCATTGCAGCAAAGGCTCTAAACTGGAATCAGTTGTCAGTGCTGTCTTCAAACTTGTACAGCTGATACAACACTTATATTGTGGACTCCCACCAATTAAGAAACCTTGCTAATGGCAGATGCTTACCACGTGCTTGCATTTTCCCGGAGATCTCTCATCTTTGAGAAGCTGCAGTCACAGGGATTTTGCTGCGAATATTTGCACCGTAGAACTTTCAGACTCGTGGTGCAGGTACCTTGCTCGGCCGTGCTTTTGAAGCTGTGCCAACCACTCTTATCTAAACCTCCCTTTTCCATCAGGAGCTGTCCTGCTGCAGAAAGGGGAGGATTAAAGATGAGTAGAAGGAAGGGAGTGTGGAAGTGGCTTACGTGTGGCCACCATGTCTCCACATCTCCATATGCTTTGTGGGCATCCTCACCTTTGGTTTGACTCCTGGAGTTGAAGAGCTACCTGCCACCTGCACGTCCCTGCACCCATCCAGCTTTCCTGGGCAGAAGCAGCAGCTCCTGGCACACAAAAGAGATGCTTAGGCTCCCTCTACAGTTGACAGAAGGAGAAAGGCATTTTTCAAGGGGGACAAAAATGCGACTGCAACTCTCCATTGGCTTTGGAAAGGAGCCTGAGCTCTTTAGGTGCACAGTCATCAGCTAGACCAGAGTAGCTTGAGTTGCATGTCCTTCAGCTGGGGAGATTTAACCTCTGTCTGTCCTTGTCTCAGCACCATGGAAACATAGAAATGTCTGGGTTGGAAGGGACCTCTAGAGGTCATCTAGTCCAACCACCCTGCTGAGAGCAGGGACACCCTCAACTAGAGCAGGTTGCTCAGAGCTCTGTCAAGCCCCACCTTGAATGTAGATTGTCATCTCCCTCTTTTCTTTGCAGATCACTACATGCAAGTCCTGGCCTGCAAACATGACTGTGTCCGAGAACTCGCAACGCGTTCGGGACGTATCTCGCCTATCGAAAATTTCCTTCCCCTCCATTACGACTACTTGCAGTTTGCTTATTACAGAGGTAAAGGCTGCTCTTCTGTTCCTTACAATGCTTGCTGAGTTGTGTTATATTGTGTTATATTGCTGAGTTGTATAAATTTGAATTGTTTCATGTGGAAATCAGGGTATTTCCCCACAATGTCTGATACAGTGATGCAGTGGCATGGTCTGAAGCAGTCAGGATGCAACGGACATGGGAAATTGTCACTTCAAATGTCAGGTTGGCTGAAATGCAATTAAGTATTTTTGTAAAAGTCTTTTAAATCATCAGTTAGGTTTTAAAAGCCCAACCTTTAGCTTAAACATTATTATTCTTTAAATAAGTCATGGCTTTTTTAGGGTCCCTTCATTTGGCTTTTGATGTTAAAAGTCCTGGGGATTTATATGTTTCACAGTTTCTGAAACCAATTCATAGATTTTCTAATATACAACATCTATACAAATTATCCCAGGTTTATCCCAAGCTGCCAATCTTTGCTTATTATGAAATCTTTTAAGATTCACAGTGTAGCTGTGGGTTGAAGTTGGAAACATTGCAAAATATCAGGTGTTGGCAGCACTATGAAGTACTGCCAGTTGTGTGGTCCTGTATGGTATTTTATTACGTTCTGTTACACAGAAGAAAATCTAGGCAAAACTCTGCTATCTCAGGCTTGTGCTAAGAGCTCATTCCTGAGAAGGGCAGGATGTGTGAGGGTCAGAATTGCTACTCAAACCTAAAGCTTCTTCTTTTATCAATGCAATAGGAAGACAGCTGGAGGAGTCAGTAGCATTTCATGCGGACAGAAGCTTTTTTATTACTCTGCCCAACCAGAATTTTATTATGGTGGGTAAAACCCCTCAGAGCCCTGAGAGATGCTGCACAGAAGTGAGACAGTTTGCTGCCAGACAGCATCTAGAGCATCCATATCCTGCCTATCCAGTTGGATCTAATTTGGATACCATCTGACCCGGGCATGACCGCAGAGAAGCTGTGTCTCTGTGCCTCATTTTCCTGCCAGTGAAATGGAGTGGTTTAGACAAAGTTGCATCAAAAGAGCCTTGTACAATGCTGGGCTCATCCTTCAGCTGATGGAGAGGTCAGGCTGTGTCCTCCCTTTCTGCAGGCTCCCCTCCTCAGCTCTACCCCCCTGTGTTCCGTGTGAGCCCCCAGCACTGCCGGAGGGTCCATGCCCCCCCTTTTCCTCCCCCTGACAAATATTATGTTGCCTCCCAGTCGGTGACTACATAAAAGCTCTGGAGTGTGCCAAGTCCTACCTCCTCTTCCACCCAGACGATGAGGATGTCTTGGAGAATGCAGGTTATTACAGGGGCCTCTTGGAAGGTACAATGGATCCAGACACCATCAAACCCAGAAAGGTGAGAGCATCACCTAAGAGCCCTTGGTGGGAGGTGTTAACAAAAGCATCAGCTAGAAATAAAAGTAGCTTGGCAGCTTTCCAACAGTGGGACCACTTTGAAAACAGACCTGGAGATGCTGGACTAGCTGGGGAGGCTAATTATCAAGTCCAGAATCTTGGGGAGAAGCTGGAGGGCAAGATCTTCTTTAAATGGGGACTTCAGTGTAGCAAAGCCCAAGCAAGGACCAGAAGGGTGATGACTGAGAGCCTCAAAAGCATGATTCCTCTGCACATTCAGTGCTCCAGAGGAGACATGGAGGAGGAATGCAGTGAAACACAGAGCAGAGGGCAACCTCTGTTAAGAGAGGGATGAGAAATATTTTCCCAAGGGGAGGCTGGGATGTCAGCATTACTCTCAAGTCACTGAGCCTGGAGTTCAGTGCTCAGCCAGTTCTGCAGGGAGTAGCTTTGCTATCACAGGGTTAGGCTGGGGTCAGACAACCAAACAGTATGTGTTCAGTCACCCAGCGGGACAGGCTTCCTCTCCAGTCTGGGCAGCCCTGGGGCTGCCTTTCTCACGATGCAGAAGAGAAGTTCCTCCTGCCCCATCACAGTCCTACCAAGGCTCGTTGCCCTTGTGCTATAAGCAGTGGGTAGTCAGGAATTGGATTTTCCATTTCCTTGGGAATTCCTTGATTTCCAGGATAATCAAGGTAGATTTGGCTAAATGCTAAAAAAGAAAAGGGAAATGGTAAAAAAAAGAAGACAAGTACAATGATTGTTTCTCCTCTCAAAGTGAATCTAGAAGAAAAAAAAAAAGTTGACAGATACATTTAATTGTTTGCAGTATTTTGAAATTTTATGTTAAAATAAACAATTGATTTTTGCTTTGCAAAGTAGTTTTCTAGGAGAAAGCCCAGTGATTTGTTTACAAGTTATTAATTCAAAAAACTTTCCCCGTAATGGACGATTCCCAGCTGGTTGTGCTTTGAGGTCCCTGACCCAGTGCCCTGACCGCGTCGCAGGCTGCGATGCTGCAGCCCACCCATCGTCAGGCTCCATATTGCTCCATGGGGAGCCAGGGCACAGCCCAGCCAGGGTCCCTGCTCCACCACCCTGAACTTGCCTCCTGTTCTGCAGCTGGGGCTTCTCTGACCAGTCTCTTGCCCAGATATTTAGAGGTGTTCCAATTTGCTCAGCAATCTCTGCCAGCTATGGACATGTATTTTGAGGATTCAGGCTTCCTAAATGAGTTACTTCTCATTCCCTCTTCTGGAGTGTAGTGGGTGGCTCAGCCCTGTGTTTGGGGTTGCTCTAAAGGCAAGACTCAAGCATCCCTCACCTCACAGGAGTCTGCAGTGTTGCATAAAAAGCAAACCCCTCTTGAAGCACAGTTGCATTACCTGTGTCTTGTGAAAGCCACATGTACAACTATTCCCCTTTTCTCCTTTTCAGGAAGCAAAAAAGCTGCTGCGGCGCTATAAGCTGGAATCTCACCTCCTGCAGGTGGCTGCGGCCGGTCTCGGGTACACCTACAAGGAGCCGGTAATGCCTGGGTCTGCTGTGGTGATGACCTTTAGGAGTTCACAGCCATAGGACCAGCTTTCCCACTCCCCTTTCCTATAAAGTGAGTCATCAGTGTAGGTGACTCAGGAGCTGGGTCTTGGCCTGGTTTGTTCCCTATGGGAAAATGGTGATGGCAAGGCAAGGAAGGCAGCTGCTCCCAGGGTGAAGGAGAAGCAGATGCAGCCTAGTTCAGCTTTCCTGCAGTGCTGTCTGGCTGTGTCTCAGGCACTGCCATGGTGGTGGGGTGGGCCAGAGAAGGCCAGGCAAGCTGAGCTCCCTCCTTAACTCATCATACGATGACAGTTTGGTTTAGGGTTACATTTTCCATTTGGTGACCCTGGGCAATTGCCCAAGATTGTGTGGGATGGATCCTCACCAGATAGGCTGGCTGATGTTCCCATGTTTGAGGCACAACAGGTAGCTCCCTGGCTTTGGCTGGAGCATTAAATTAAGAAGCACCTCTTTCTTTTCCCACAGAACTACTGGAACAGGTATGGCCCCCGCCAGGATGAACACAGGTGAGCCATCACCCACCCTGGCTGAGCCATGGCTTCACCAGTCCCTGCAGTGGGGGGAAGGGGATGTGCCCTTGATGGAGTACCAGCCTGCCACTCAGGGGGTGCTGCCCATCCACCCCAGCACACCACTGAGGTTGAATTATTAGGGCCCTTTGCCCCTTACCATTACAATCATTCTCACAAGCACCTTATTTTAGCTGAGTGCCTCAAAAACAGCGATGGTCTGGAGGGGACTTGGTCAATGAGGCAAGTGGTGCTGTTTGAGTTTATTGGTGTCTGTGCTTTCCTGGTGGAAGCTGTTGTTCCTGTTGCCAGAAAAATATGGTTTGCCACAGGATGGGGTGAGGGCTTCTACGTGTATGGTTGTGACATTTGTACAAAGTACAAATTTGCCCTTTTTTTTTTCATTTATTGGTTTCCAAAGAGTGCAGAACAGCACAATTCCTAGAACTGGAGATCTGTGGCCAAAGTAATGATGTTCCTCTTCTCTCTCGCTCCGCAGTGTCCCATCAAGTATTAGCAGTGAACCAGAGGACGGGCCCAGGCTGTCTCTGGCAAAGAAACCCATGCCAAAACCAGATCGAGAGTTGAAGGAGGGTAAGTCTGATGAAGATATTTCAAGAAAAATTTTTTTTTTTTTTCTTATCACTAGAGACTGCAGACTGCAAAGGCTGTCCACTGGGCAATGAGGGCTGGTCCCATCTCAGAGTTTTGAAGTTTTGTTTAAGAGACAGAGGAGTTTTTGATACTGCCATAGCATTTCTGGGTCTGTGGATCCCTCCAGCACTGCTCTGCTCTTGGACCTGCTTTTCCCACCCAATGAGTGGCTCAGTGCTTTTGAGGTTAAAATGTTCCCTGGTGTCCAGGCTGCAGAAGGATGGATGCTGAAGTCATTAGGTTTTGGGAACTCTGGTCCTGATGCTTTGCTAAATGTCCTGGCTCACGCCATATTAACAACCATTTCTGTTTGCAGACTGCCTTGTAATTTCATGTCTTGGCTTACATCAAAACACTTGGTTTTAAGGCCTGTTGGCAAACATTTCAACTGATTTTAGCATGTATTCAACAACAGAAAATACCATAACATCTCCTACTAAAGAGAAGATTTCCTCCATAACAATTTTCAGAAAACTATATTTTAGCCAAATTCCTAGTCATGCTCCTCACTGCAAAACAAGGGGATATCAAGCCAGGAGGTGTCTTGTCTCTAGTGGGCCAGCTACGCAGTAGCAGGCAATTAAACTTCCCTGAAATGGGATGGATGGTTGTGCTTTTGGGGGAATTTCACAGCTTTCCACAGCCCAAGTTGTCTTCAGCTACTCAGTATCGTCAGAGTGTTGTAGTCCCTTCTCTAGCCATACATGAAATAGGGGTTATACCACAGGAAGATCCGGAAAAGCTTGATTAAGTCAAGAGCTGGTTGATTTGTATTTGTTGCCTGTTTGGTTTCTATAACCAAATAACTTCAGAGTGCATCTTTCTCTGTGTTTTCCTCTTTCTACATTTTTATTTTGTTTTGTTTGCAGAATGTTTTCAAGTTTACAAAGAAAACTGAAACCATTCAAACAGAAAGTGGATTTTTTGTCCCTCCAGCTGCTTCCTTTGTTGTCTTTTTTTTTTTCTTTCTCTCTTTTCACTTGGAAAAAAAAAGAGAAAAGGCCAAAGGAGAAAAAAAAACCTTCATTTTAATTTTGTGCTTCCCTTCTGTACTTCTCTCCTTCTTCCTTCCTGCTTTCCTCCAATTCTTTCACTCCAAAAAGTCCAAAGAATTCCCCAGTTTCTTTGAGGTGTTTTTCACAGAGCATACACACAAGAAACAGGTCTCTCTCTACTGGTGCTTAAAGGTGGTGGGCATGAGGAAGGCAGCCAGGAGCATGCTGCCAATGTGGGACGAGGGTTCAGTGTTCACGGCACAGGGCAGCTCCCACTAGTTCCCTGGGGGAGGTACAGAAGAAACTGGGGAATTGGTCAATGATGCCTTCCAGGTTCATCCCTCATGTTGCCTATGTCTGGGGATGAGCAACATACGAGCTGGAAAACTCAGCTCTGATTTGGAGTGTGCCAGGAGTTTTGATTTTAGAGCCCTGTTTCTGATCCAGCTGCATTTATAATAAATGCTATTATCGAACAAGAACAGCAAAGTGAACACAAGGAACGTCCCATCTTTTGTGTTTCCAAGAAGCCTAACTCTTCAGAAATAAAGTCATGGGCTAGTGGGGGGGGGGGGAGGGGGTATGCCCTCAGGGTTATGTGTCCTTCACAGGCCAAGGAGACCTTCCGAAAACACACTGTGTGCTTCAACAGACAAGAAAAATGTTTCCTTGTGCCACATAGTGAGAGGAGCTCTGTGGCTCTGTCTGATGTTTTATTGCAGCTTTATGAAAACGGGTAATTTTTCCCACAGTTTAGAGGCATTTCACATTCCTCCTGGAGAAACATGTGGTTTAGGTTTTTACTGTTGCCATTTCTTTCATTGTCTCTCTTTGAGATGAGGGGAAGAGGCTTCAGAAGGTGGTGATTTAGTGGCCTCACCATATCTTTCTGATCAGGCAAATTTCATGGGGATGGGGCCAACCTTCTTTTAGAGAGCTAATCTCTTTTTTTCTCCTTGTCTGGTTGCTCAGCACGTGTCAAGGCTCAATCTCCTTGTACCAGGCAGGAGCCCAGCAGCGTGCAAGCCCAGCCACAGCTATATTGCCATCCCAGGGATGCTACCTGGCGCCTCCAAGATGCAGCCAAGCCATTGGCTTGTAGCAGGCAGAGGGAGGCAGACGGAAGACAGGGAGTGAAGTATGGCAGGGATGGCCATGGCAGCTCCTTTGCTTCTGCAGAGGAGGACTGTCCTCAGGGTCATCCAGCTCACCCACTCCCAGCCCCCCTTCTTGGTGGAGAACAAGTGATGCTTACTGCAAGCTCATCACCACTTTAGGCTTTTTGTGTGTGTAACCCCACTGATGACAATTGCAGAGAAAAGCTATGCATGCCAAGCTGGCAAGATCCACAGAGCGAAAATGCAGTGGAAACTTATGGCCTCCACTGATGTTGGCTGCTGGGCAAGAGAGACAAGTTAGATGGTGTCTCTCGTCATGGCTCATCAAGTTTTGGCATTTTCAGACTGTGGTCCCTGCGTTTGCAAGGAAGCTAATGAGAAGGTGGAAAATGCTGATGCTCTCGCAGCAAATTGATTTCATCTCCAGGTGTTTCCTTTGCTTCTGTTTCTTTTGTTGTTGATGTGAGGCCAAACTCTGCTCTGCCCTGTGAAGCTCTTTCCCTGGCAGCACACCCAGGTGACTTCAACTGGCCCTCAGCCACAGTACAACATGTCACTGAGGCCAGGACATGTTCAGTGTGGTTATTTATGTCTCTCTTTCCATCAGGGGGTCCACTTCTCTACAGCGATGTGAAGTTTGTCTACAACTCACAGCAGCTGAATGGCACCCAGCGAGTACTACTGGATAACGTTATCTCAGAGGAGCAGTGCCGAGAGCTTCACAGGGTGGCCAGTGTGAGTAGGCAGTGCCCCTGTGGGGGACGTGACTTCCACCCGGGCTGAGTGCCTGGTGCCCTCCCCAGCATCTGGCCTGGGTTCATGCCTCACTCTTGAGTGTTGCAGCTGATGCCAGGATGCCCATGGAGAGCAGTCAGATGCTTACCCCTATAAGACATACATAACTGCAGCACAGGAGCTGCTGCTCCATCCTGGGCTGTTCTTAGAAGCATGCTGCAAGACAGAGCCCATGCAGAAAAAGCTCCTTGCCAAATATTATACACAACCCCAAAGGACGTGCATCCACACCCTGGTTGAGCCTTCTCATTCATTGTCAGCTGAGCCTGGGAAGGGACTGAGGGTGCTTGAACATCCCCAGGTGGGAGGTGGGTGGTTGCTCTCCAGCATCTCAGAATGGACCGTGTTGATGGAGAGCTGCAGCACCTTCCCACCCAACTTATCTGTCCTGGTGAATGCAGCCCTGGGGAATTTGGGGAAGAGGGTGCCAGGCAGCTCCACCCCTCCTGGGGAACCAGTTCACCCCTCACCTGTGTTTGCGTTTTTCAGGGAATCATGTTGGCTGGAGATGGTTACAGGGGCAAAACCTCCCCGCACACCCCAAATGAAAAATTTGAAGGAGCCACTGTCCTCAAAGCCCTCAAGGTACCACTGCTTCCCTCCTCCTCCTCCTCTCCCATGCCCTCCCCCAAGCCAGTGTGCAGCGCTGACCCTCTCTCACCCCATCTCCTTCTCAGTATGGCTACGAGGGCCGCGTCCCGCTGAAGAGCGCCCGGCTCTTTTACGACATCAGCGAGAAGGCTCGCAGGATCGTGGAGTCCTACTTCATGCTCAACTCCACGCTCTACTTCTCCTACACCCACCTGGTGTGCCGCACTGCCCTCTCCGGTGAGGGCTTGGGGGGCTGGTGGTGGGGCGGGGCTGGGAGGACAGGAGGAGTTCAGCCCCACAGGAGGAGGTGAGGGCTGGGCAAAGTCAGCGTCCCCACAGCATCAAAGGGTGGTGAAGAAGCTAATTTCTGGGGTGTCTCTTGTTTTTCATGTCTCCAACTCTGCCTCTTTTCTTCTCTCTCTTCTCTTGTCTGCTCTCACTGTCCCTTCTCCTTTCCACCCCCAGCTGTCCATCTATCTCTCCTGCAGTAAGGAACAAGCAGAGCTGTGCAGATCTGAGTCCTCAGGTGTTGCCTTTTCTCCCCAGCCTTTCTTTCCTCCTCTTACCTGTGAACACCACCCAGAGTGGGGTTGGGGCAGGCTCCCCACCATGATGGACCCCAGAGAGCATGGCATTTCCATCTCATCCACCCCTTCTCCTTCCCCCTTCCTCTGCATGGTCCTGCCTAGGCCAGCAGGAGAGGAGGAATGACCTGAGCCACCCCATCCATGCTGACAACTGCCTCTTGGACCCTGAGGCCAACGAGTGCTGGAAGGAGCCTCCTGCCTACACCTTTCGGGATTACAGGTAGGAAGGGAGGGAGGGCTGCTGCTGAGGACTCTCCTTGGGGCAGGGCATCCTGCTCTGCAGGCTGTAAGCCCTAAAGCTGGCACATCCCAGCCATAGCAGTAGTTTCTGTTGGTGGCAAGTGTCATTCCTAAGTGTCAAGCCAGAGTTTAACTGTAATGGTTCTGTGATACTGTAGGGTCAGGAGATCCCAGCTCCGGCACACAGGGCTGTGTCTCTGTCAGGTGGTTTTGGTGCAAAGCAGGAGGGTGAGAGCTAGTAGGACCTGGGGTACGTATTGAGAAGTGTTCCCTAGCCAAGGAGAGATCTGCCGGTTCTCAGCTGTGGCTTCAAAAGGGTCAGTTTGGGTGGCCCCAACCAGCTCCACAGCAGGACCTCATCTGCCTGCCAGACCATGACCCCCATGTCAGTGGAGCGATGCAGGCAAGGTCAGTCCCAAGCCCTTCCTGCTGCTCTTCTCACAGGGGTCTCCTGCTTCCTCCCCAGTGCCCTCCTTTACATGAATGCAGACTTCGAAGGAGGCGAGTTCATTTTCACGGAGATGGATGCCAAAACTGTGACAGTAAGTTGGTGCTGTAGCCAAACGCCATTCCTCAGTAGCCTGTGCTGGGGCTCTGGGCTTCCCAGGCAGCCTGTGGCTCCTACCTTGCAAATAGCTCATACAAAATCCTGCTGGCAGAGGTGCACAGACCTTCTGTGCCCTGCCCAGAGGCTGGACTTTGCAGGAAACCTGCAGATCAGATGGCCAGCTGGGAGTTGTCCCTGCCTGGAGGACCACTGAGCTCCCACCCTGTCATGTGGCCAGATATGAAGCGATGTCTCTGTACATATGCAGAGTCTGCCCCATAGCAGGTCACAGTAGTGGACATCAGTACCTGAGAAGGGTGGTGCTCGGGTACAAGCCCCAACCTCTTCTGGGAACCCACTCCATGTTTGGACAGAGCATGTGGACACCATGCTGGGGGCTCTGAAGTCCAGTAGATGCTGGAGAGTAGATCGCATCTACCTAAAACCAGTGCTAGAGAGCTGATTGGGTTGGCATTTCTGCCCCTGAAGTCCTGCAGGATACCTGTTGTGGACTCAGCAGAGACAAGAAAGACTTTGCCAGGGTTAGCCTGAACCTTCCTAGAGCTATGCAATGGCCCTGTTTTGCTGTAGGTGGTCACCTGCAGGCTTTGCAAGGACTCCATGCCACCATCTAGCTGCATGATGTCTGCACAGCAGGGCCAAGCCTCACACCTCCCTATTTACTGCACACATTTTTATAGCCATGCCCAAAGCTCTGCATTGTCCTCTAGAGCAGGTCACCAGGTCCTGGGGCGATGTGGAGAGATGCCCAGTGAGGTCTCAGGCCCTGGATGATGGCAAGCCCAGACATGGGCAGCCACACTGCTCCTTGCCACCCTGGTGTTGCCTATTTTCCCACAGGCCTCCATCAAGCCCAAGTGCGGGCGAATGATCAGCTTCTCGTCAGGCGGTGAGAACCCCCACGGGGTGAAGGCAGTTACCAAAGGCCAGCGGTGTGCTGTGGCTCTCTGGTTCACCTTGGACCCTCTTTACAGAGAGCTGGTGAGTCCCTCCATTGTGATGTGAGGGGAGGTAGGGGGTAGTCAGCATTCTGGAGGAACCGGGACCATCTTGTGCTTCCAGTCCCAGGACATCTGTTTTCCCTCATCACACCCCAGGTAGCAGTGTTCCCATCTGCTGCACCACAGAGTCATGATCTGGTGGGCCTGGGACTGAACAGTTTTCCCTGCCAGCCATGGTCCTGGGCACCCAGCATCCTGGTCCATGGGTTGAAGGGGGCCAGGATGGGGTGCTGAGTGTGGTGCAGGAGGTCTCTGCGGCTCTGAGCAGGTCTGGGCTGGCCATTTCTGACACCTAGTGGCAATAACCTGGTGAACGGGTAAGTCCTCCACAGCCTTCCACAGCTGAGAGGCCACTGATGTGTGGCTGCTGCCAGATCCTCGAAAGCAGTTTGGGAGACTGAAGTCCATGGGGCTGGGCACTCGGATGCCTTGGGAGATCTGCACTGTGGTGCCTTTCAACAGGCAACCTCTAAACAAAACTAAATGCACGGAAAAAGGAAAACCTTTGTGCCTTTGCCTTGTGAAATAGATGGGCTGCAAGGTTTTGGGAGAAGCTTATTTTTAGACATACATTTTATTGTGTCTCTGCTTTTTGGCACTAGCTGAAATTTCTTCATGCTTGGTGCATGTATGATAGGAGATTAACCCTGCCCAGGGAGCTGGAAATCACTGTCAAGCAGAGGGGGCAGAAGGAGGGTACGCTGTGGAAGAAGCTGCTAGTGAAGTGCAATAAGGGAACAGCAACACCTCAGCTCTGCCCCAACAGTTCCACGCCCTGGGAGGAAGGAGGGAACTGGGTATTGAGGTGCAAAATGATCTGATGAATTTTGCCCAGCAAATCCCCAGCTCAGGTCCTAGGCTATTCCCTGTCCTCTCAACTACACTGCTGGTCCTTGGATGAACTGCTTGCTGTGGGTCTTCTCAGCAGGCTGAGCTGCACTGGAGAAGCTGAGAGCAGGTACTGGAGCTCTGCTGTTCAGTTTTTTCCCCTTCTCTTGCAGGAGCGAATCCAGGCAGATGAAGTGATTGCGATGTTGGACCAGGAGCATCTAGGACCTAGTGAAATGAACATCAACCCAAAGGATGAGCTATGAACTAGGCCAAAGACTTTTTCTATTAAATATTTATTTAATATTGTTAATCTTATTAGAACCCTTCTATTTTTGTACAGAGCCACTGTATAAATTAACAGGTTATGATGATTATGGAGTTTCAGGAGTGCCTTCTCTGTGTTTAGCACAGCTCTTGCAGGGACCCCATATCTCTTGTGCCAGCATCTCCTGCTGCAACTGACTCAGCTTCTGAGATGCCCTGTCCTTCCCTAGCACTTCTTGGGATTTATTCAGGCCCACTATACCCTCTTTGAGATTCCCCTTTTTTCTTCCTCAAGCCAGAAATAGCTCCTTCTCTTTAGCCTCTGCTAGAGAAATATCTCAGGTGTGATAACAGACCAGTCTTCCTGCCCATGCTAAGTACTGTCTGGGGGAAACTGGAGCACAAGTCAATTATTTCCATCTCAGAACCCTTCACTGTTTGAAATAACACAGGTTGTGGAAAAAGCCTCACAAAAACAAAGCAAAACCCTGCCCCTAGCAAAATGCACGTATCTCTGTAGCTGTGCAAAGCTGGCATTTGGGCATTAATTCTGAGCAGAGCTTCCAGAATTCACCTGCTGGGCTGGGGCATGAACTGTGCATGGGTAAGAAGGGGTTTGATTTGCAGCTGACTCTGGTGAAATAGGGTCTGTGATTCATGGTCAGTCCCTGCTCTTGCTAATGGCCTGGGATGCATGAAAGAAACTGCTTCACGCTGCATCCTTTGAGCTTCCAGCCCAGTGCTGCTGCTGGTAAACCCCAAGGTTAGAAGTCATAATTTCTGGGATGTTGGAAATGCAGCTGAAAGGCTCAGGGATGTTACAGTGAAATGGTGTTGAGTGATCGTCGTGCAGCTTTGTCCTCTGCATGTCCCGAATGCATCCTTCTGTCGGACAGCAGAGGAACAGGAGATGTTCAAGGTGTGGTAGCATCTCTTTCCTCAGAGTATTTCTATCCCAGTTTGAGGGTGTTGCAGTGAAAACACATGCTGCTTAGCACGAGAGATTTACTATGCCAGTAACTTCTGCTAAGCTAATAAATCATTCTTCTCCCACCATTAAATTAACTCCTGTGTGGGATCAGAGCAGCCCCTACCTCAGACAGAACCACCCCTGAAGTCACAGAACTGCCTACATCCCAGACATAGGGACAGCTTGTATTTTGACCCAACAGCTGTTTCTGCTGGTAGAAAGCAGTTCCTAAAGGGCAGGTTGCAGCAGTATTTACCACTGAATTTACTGCAAGGCTGCTGCCTCTCCAGAAGGCACTGCAGGGATCTTGGCTGGAGTTTGCATCTCCGAGCCACTTTGCTTAGCTCCCTGCTGCGTTGGCACTTCCTCAATCCTTTTCTGCTCCCCTCTACCAGCTTAGGCATTTCCAGGACTTAAAATCTGTGATAGGCAATTGTCTTTTCTCTTAGTCATGCAGCTTGTGCTTACCCAAATCTCCCAGGCTCATCAGCAACCTCTTCTCATCCAGTCACTGGCTGCAGAGGCCATAGACAAGGATGGTCCTTCTCAAAAGCTGGTCCTGGGCAAGATAAAGGGGAACACAGCTCATCTGGATAAAATAAATGTGCAGACTGTGAAGGGGGCACCATTACTGCCTAGAAAGTGATGGAAGGGTCATTTGCTGCACCTCCTCCAATGTGGAATCTGCAGAGGAGAAAGCTCTGTTTCTGAGCCACCAGTGTAGCTTGTTTCTTGGAGGTTATCTCTGTTCCTTATAGACTGTTGAAAAGATTCATTGTGTCGCTCCCCAAAGAACTGCCCACAGGTCTCTGCTTTCAGAGACCCTCCCCTGCTTAAATGCCTCCTCTGTAGCTGCTCAACCTTCCCTTTTTAAAATAGCCAAAGGAAAAGCTGGAGGGAAGAAGGGGAGGGCAGCTGGAGAGATGAAACACTGGTTATGTCGTCCCGCATCTGCACCATGCTATAGCATCCAAGGTTTGACTTCTGCATGCTGCACCTTCAGCCCAAGTTTGTGCTGCCATCTCCCTGACAACCACATCTGCCTGAGCACATCCTGCAGAGATGCACCCTCCAAGCAGCTCAGGGCAGCCCCTGTCCTCCCGGGGACTGTGAGGATCCCACCAGCTGGTTCGCTTGTGGGAAGACGGGGGACATTGGAGATTGTGGTTTGTTTGCTGCTGTGGTGGTTAGCCAGAGCTCTGTCTAAATCCAGGGGAAATAAATTAAACACAACATCTGGGTCTGTCTTTGTCTTTCTTTAGCCAAATTTAGAAGGAAAGACTGGGAGTTTGTCTCAAAATAGTGCCTGTCCCTTGGAGTTTCCTGCCCCAGGCCCTAGAGCACATGTACACATCTCCCATGCTGGAGGATTGTGAGACACCGATGCGAGGGGGACAGGATTAAGGAAAGTGGTGTGTGCATTTGCCTGCCTGTTCATGTCCGTTGCTCTGCATCCAGCCACCTAATAACTTACATACCATGGGCACATTTCATGCAATTTGGAGCACAGCAGGAGGCTGTCACAGCCCCTGTGCACTGCTGGGGTGTGCAGCAGGCTGGGGAGCAAAGCAGGGAACCGGCTGACTTCTGATGAAGCAACAGTGTTGGTGAAGAACAGTGGAGCAGCCTTGGAAGGATGCAAAATTTCAGGACTCAGCTGCAAACATGAACCCCAAGTCCTCAAGAAGGGGAAAGTCTCTGGGCTGCCTGGGCTATGCTGCTGTGCTGCCAAGACCTGCCTGCAGTCCATGCCAGGCTGAAGCTAGGAAACAGGAATGCAGTGAGTCAAAGGCACTTTCCTGTTTGTTTGTTTTTCTACCTCTCTATTCTGGCAAATCTAGCTCAGAAGTGGATTTTTATGTCTGCTGCACCAGCAGAGGTGGTTGCCAAGTTGATTGGCACACCATAGCCTTGAAGGAGCAAGTTACGGAGCTCTCTGAGATGTGCATCAAAATATAATGTAAGCTTTTAGGTCTTTTTTTTTAATCTGAGTGGGATGGGTTGCCACCAAGGTGGCTAGGCCTCTGAGAAATTAATTTTGACTCTTAGATTTGATGTAGGGTCCTGGCACCTGCCAGAGCTGTCAGGATCACATTCAGACTGCCTGCGGGGTGCCAACATCCCTGGAAAAAGAAAACTGAATGTATACATTCCTCTTTGGTCAAATACACCCCATGGACAGCCTGGTGCACTAACATTTTTGCTTCCTGCTACATTGGCTCGGGTTGGTTTTTCCCTTCTTGCCCCGCCAGTCTGGTAATTGCTGCTTCCCAAAGCCCCAGTGGGAGGCAGTGCCTGAAGTTGCACCACTGAGAATAAAGTCAATGTGCATTTCAGAGCAAGCCTCACAGCTCCCAGGCCAGCTGTGAGCTCATCTAGCCAAGGCTTGGCCACCAAAGGGAGCCACAATGTACTTAATGTGTTGGCCATTTGTTATATGTGTCCCAGTTCTCTCACCAGCAATAGGAGTGGTTTGGAGATGGAGCTGCTTGAACCATGTCTTAGTTCCTTGTTAACTCTGCTGCACCCCTCCTAATAATATATGCAGGGTGGGACTAGCAGGGTTCATTTATGACAGTCAGTGAGAAAAAACCCCAAATAAAACACAACAAACCACCACATAACTCATAAAGGAAACATAGAATTATAAAAAAAAATACCTGAAGTGATTCTGGGGGGGGTGTGTGCATGTGCTTGGGTGCGGTCGTTGCCCTGAAAGCAAAGCCCTGCACAGTGTTACTCAATGCCAGGGGATCTTCACTGGCAAAGAGCTTTATTTTTGTTTTGACATTCAGGTGGCCCCAAGCCAAGTTTGGTTGCCCCTTGCACAAGGCTGCTGCTAGGAGTTTGGGGGGGGGGCGGCCTGGAGGAGCCCAGTCCCTGACATAGGCCCAGGCAGTCATTAATGTTACAGGAAAAAGTACATCTGAACTGGATGCTTTTGTTAAAGAGAGGATGAATCATTGTGTTTTGCAGTCAGGGATGTGGCAGCAGAGGGTGCAGAACTGCCAGCGGCAAGGGCATGAAGGCATGGAGAGCAGCAGCTGACAGGGGCCATGGTAGCCCAGCAAGGCACCCGATGTCTTGTGCAGAGAGTAGGAGCATGGAAAACACCTTGTTCAAGTAGAGAACCATCAATAGGGACCAGCAGAAAGTCTGAGGCTGAGCCCCTTGGGGCTGTAAATGCCTTACTGCAAGTGGCTGATGAAAACTTCTCCAGTCAAAAGCTCACCCCTGAAACCTCACCTGAAAATTGTGGAAATTTGCAAAGTTCTGAATCCGCAGTCAAGGCTGAAATATCGAAATCTCTATTATTAGACTCTATAGAGTCTAATAAAGCCTGGACATGCCCATAGGCATTAGCCTGCGAGACTTTTTACGGCATTAAGCAACTGAACCTCACCAGTGTTACTGTGGAGGTTTATGGCCATGTGGACAAGTCAGTTTCCAGCAACTCCACTGCTGATAGACAGTTTGGGTGGCACCATCCCTGCCAGCTACTGCACCTAAGATTGGCCAGTCCCTGTGCAAGGGTCCCCCCCCCAACTCAGAGGCACTGTGGTCATGGGTGGGAGCAGAGCCTGGACTGGTTTGTCACCTTTGCATTACAGCTACTGTCTGCCTGCAAGCTGCACTGATTTGGCCCCTGGAAAGATATGAGTGGAGGAAGGAGCTAGAGTTTGCACTGGGCACTGCTCATCTCTCCTGGTTAAACCTGGGCAGAGCCAATCTGAGCACTCACAGGCAGCCCAACATCTTCCCATGAAAAACTGTCATTAAAAAAAAAACCACAAAAAAACCCCAAAAAACCAGATTATTTCCTCCTGTCCACACCCTTGCCCAGCCTGGGGAAAAAAACAAAAGAAGACAGCTGGCTCCAGTAGTGCTGGCACTGAGATAAAAATGGTCTCATCGTGCTTTGGGGAAGAACTATATTAAAAAAAAGGAAAGGAGCCTGCATGTCTTTTGTTTCAGCCACTCCTATGCCAACACCCCAGCAGAAGAGCCACCTTTTCCTGTGGGAAATGGTGCTGTTGTCTGTGCACTGGGGTACGACCCTGGCTGGGTCCCACAATGTTGTGCTCTTCCCTAGGTGTGGAAGGATGTGTGTGTCTGCACTCCCCTCCCCCCATCCCCATTTCCACAGCAGGCACCCAGGCCCAGACTATAAAGTGCCTTGGTGCCAGCAACGGCACCTGAACCAATGGAGTGCCACTGTTCACAAGGCCAAATCCTGCACCGCTGTTCACCCCAAGCGCAGCCTGGGGGGGTCCACATGGACAGTTGCAGTAGATGTCACTGAGAACAACAACCCCCCCACCCCCCCCCCCCCCCCCCCCCCCCCCCCCCCCCACCCCGCCGCCTGCTGCGCGCGCCCGCCCTCCCCCTCCCCACCCC
>JAAGNO010013122.1:24521-35427 GCA_033439905.1 Ceryle rudis | reverse complement strand
TTGCAAAATAACAGAGAATACCATCAAAAAAATTGCAGGTCAAATTATTACATCAAATTAAAAAAAATACTATATTATTTTTAAAAAGAAAAAATCTAATCTGTACTTACATAATTCTTCCTAATTTACAGTTTCGAGTATAAAACATATTATGTAATTCAAACATGACTACTACTTACATATCTCTGGAGATAAAGCAGATGTTTAACTGTGGCAAATTATTCCTGTAAGTCTTGATAACCTTCCATTGACTTCCATGGGTACTGCATCAAGCCTTAAATGAGTGAAAAGAGAAAAATGTATGGCTCCCACAACAATAACCACAAGATTATGTGTCATTATTTGTGTTGAACATGGTTACTAAAAAAAGGAAAATTCCTTTACAAGAAAAAGAAAGATAAAAAAGAAAAAAAAAATATTTTAACACAATTTGTTTAACAATGTCAAAGTGTTACCAGGATCACAAAAAAAATATTAAGAATTGTAGCTTTAGGACACATGCTGGCTTTACAATACAGAACGATCCTTATGGATAAACACATCTGTACAGAACAGTGTAAGGGATATAATTCTTTAAATAGAAATGTTTGAAAAGATGTTGTTCCTCATTCTTCTCTTTCCATAATAACATCTTCCTGTCAGAAATTTGTGTATTATTTTCACTGAGGAGTCAACTTTCATATGTATTTGCTACCTGATACTACTTCCACCTAGGGAAACTTCTTCTTCTAGTATTTTAGTGAAGAACTTAAGAGAAATAACACTTTAGTTTATTTATTTGTCTTTAAAATATATGTCTAAAAGTAAAAGTTCCTTCCAGTTTTGCAGCTACTATTTGCACCACACACATGTTGAGCCCAAACTTTCTCTTCCCGGGAGAGAAAGTCTCCTAAGTCTTTATGAGCAATAATAGAGTTAAGTCATTTGCTAAAGATTCCAGATCTGTTAATCCATGCTCTTTCCTTTAATTAAAATTCCTGACAATGTTTATTTGAGAAATATATTGTTAAAGGAAATGAAAATTTCCATTGTGGAACAGATACCCAGCTTGATAAATCACATTACAAAAAAATTCTCTGATACTACAAGGTCTAAGCATGTATGTGACAGCAATTTACCTGCATTTGTGTTCCAGCTGGGAAAGTAAATAAATGTTACTTCTTCTTTCTCAAGCGTTCTGTTTAGTGGTTAGGAGACTGGCAGTTTAACATGACTTTTAAAAATTTTATTCTCTTTCTGCTCAGTAGTCTTCAAATGTGGTGTTTCATATGGATGTGAACAAGTATAGAAGTTTTCAAGAAAAGATGGTAGCCCTAGAAACCAGTTTTAGCTGCTTTCCAGTGTAGGACTAGAAATTCACAGCTGAAGGCATGGCTACTGATGATTAATTTTTATTATTTTCAGATTCAATACTACCAACCCTTCCCAGCTTCCTACTTAGGTAACTGTACTGATGCTTCCAAAATAATTTCAGTAGAAATGATTGAGGTTAAGATTAAATAGAATGTATTTGCAACTCTAAAGCATTTTGCCTAGTCTGGGCTTGAAAGAGTTTCAATGAGGTTATTAGCTGATAAAGGCACTAACCTCTCTCTAGTAGGGAGAAATGATAAACCATAGTGAGTAGGCTGCAGGTTGATATTTTCATTCAGCACAGCAAGAACTGGAAGAAAAATTCTGGTCAGAAATAACTTAAGACTCTATGACCGAGAGACAAAAGTGTTAATTAATATGACATTTACATCACAGACACTAAAAGATACTCTATAACTAAAAGGCTTATAGAAGGTACTGATTCAAGCTTCACATCTTTTCTGTCTAATTTTGACCAGCAAAGCTTCTCTAAATAATTTACTTTTTCTTAATGAAATTTCCTTTTGAAACAAGATTTAAAAAAAAAATAAATAAATTTGTAATTGATAAAAGATTAATCAAACATGCCTTTATATCAAAAACATCTCTATAAGTATTTTAAGGTTTAATCAGATATTAAGTCTAAAATATTTAAGTGTCTTTTTGGATAATTTCTCAAGCAAATATCATTACCCTCAAGTGAATATCTAAAAAAACCCCTATTTTGTACCATTCATTAAGGAATAATGTATATTAGTGTGACTTACAAAGCATACAGCGATGAATGCATGGTTTTTAATCAAAGGATCAAACAAAGTCACATCATGCTTAGTGGAATCTGCTGCTGGTGGAGTACTAGTTCTGCACTATAAGACGGATATAAATGAAAAATGTCAGCTATAAATACTATATACTATTATTTTTCTGTATCATTCTTTTGTATTTTGTCCCTTTTGCTGACAATCTACAGGTACATCTGACTGGCATGAGATCTGCTGATCTTTTACTAGGATGTACAACACTGAGCAAGGACTGAGCACCTAAAGAGGACAAAGTGGCAGAACTCAAGAAAGGAAACATGACAGGAAAGGTGTTTTGCAACAGAAAACCTAGAGTATACTTAACAAATTGAAGGCATCCAGATATATGAACTATAATTTTCTATATATGTGAATCTTTGGGTCCAAACAAATGAATTTTGTCAGCTATGGTCCCTTGAAAGTGGGCTTCCAGAAAATGCTTTCTTTAAAATGACTATACGTAACACGGTCCTTGAGCATCTCAGATTGAGTCATTAAAGTGTCTCACAGAAAGAGCCCTTTTTATCAGTTCTCAGAACTTAAAGGTGTGAAGTCTTGCCAGTGAATTTTGGGACTAAGCCCATAGGGTAGTATCAGTTTAGCTGAAAATGCTTTGGAAGAACACTTTCAGGACCTTCAAAACAAAAGTTCTTCTTGTTTCAGTTTCATATGATGAGTGTTGCTCAAACACCAATGTCAAGGTAAATAAAGTGTGTCCTCTATCACTGTCTCTGTCTTCTGCTGAAATCCAGAGACATTACAGACATCCATGCCTTTCACTGTGGCAAACTGAGGTGTTGGAGCGGGTCCAGAGAAGAGCAAATAAGCTGGTGAAGGGCCTGGAGAACAAGTCTTATGAGGAGCGGCTGATGGGACTAGGCTATCTAGTCGGAAGAAAAGGAGGCTGCGGGGAGACCTTATCGCTCTCTACTAGTACCTGACAGGACATTGTAGAGAGGTAGGCACTGGTCTCTTGTCACAAGTAACTAGTGACAGAACAAGAGGGAATGGCCTCAAGCTGCACCAGGGGAGGTTTAAACAGGACATTAGGAAAAAAAAAAAATCACTGAAAGTCTTGTCAGGCATTGGAACAGGCTGCTCAGGGAGGTAGGTGGTTGAGTCACTATCCCTGGACATGTTTAAAAGCTGTATGGATGTGGTACTTGGGAATATGTCCTAGTGGTGGACTTGGTGGAGTGGCATTGATGGTTGGACTCAATGATCTTGAAGATATTTTCCAACCTAGATGATTCTATGATTCTATGAAATAAAACCAGGCATCAGTCACCAAAAGAATATAGGTAGCTCCTGCAAGACCATCTCACAGAAATAATTTTTCTGAGTTTTACTTTGAAAAGCAGCCAAGAATTGAATGCAGGGCTAGTTTTGGCAAAGATAATTCCCAGTGAAGTGGATTTGTTAGTAAATACTTGTACATTCCAGAGGGGCTAGTCCACTGCTTGAGCATGGAAAATCTATACACATAACTCCTCTTTAACTAAATCTTAAACATATTATGACCAATCTTCAGCTTTAATGATATTTGTGCAATGGCAGAGATGGTACAGAGTAGCAGTAATGCAATAAAATACATCTTCAATATTCATTTGCTATCTGCAAGAGGGGATATATGCAGTGTTTCATTTTACCACAAGTATTATACAAAGACACCTTTTAATTCCCAAAGTAGAGCAAATACATCAGAGGGGGAGAGTAGGTGCTTGCAAAACACTCTTCCCTAACAGTTCTTATAATGATGTGAAATTTCATCTTTTACTATTGTTAAGTGGGAAATTTGCAAGCATGACCCTTATAGGTTTTTTTTATGTTGCTGAGACTGAGAAAGATGATAACTGTAGGTGTAAAGTGAGATAATTATCTTTCATAGATCTGAACAGACATGAATCCATAGAATAGTCATTTACAAGTTATAACAGGAGGAAATGTCATCTAGGTAGACTGCCTATGTTTAATGTGAAGTGAGGAAGAAACCAAACAAAATCAAATCTAACTGGCAAATGTTAGTATTTAAACCTGAGATTTCCTCAAAAAAAAACCAACCTGAAATTAAGAATCTTTCAACTGATTCTCTTTTCCACAATTTCCTGTGACATTTAGTTCTCCAATGCAGCTGTGCTGATGGGCAGTATTTTATTAATATCTGAGACTAGCATTTTCAGAGGATTTCCTTGAACATACACTGACTGAACCTGTACTAAAATTTTCTACCAACTGCTCCAGAATGCAGAATGATGTCATCCTGGTTTATGAAGTCTGGGTGCAAAGTTAGTTTCTTCTGTTATTCTGGAAATTATTTCTTAAGCAGAAAGAGGAACTGTACTATATTCATACTGAATGCTCTGCTTACCATATTTCACAAGAGTTTTTAATTTATTTTTTTTTTAAGGAACAATTAGGAAATCATATAATCCATTTTCTAAGCACATCTTGCATGTGACGGAGATGTGTGGGAGAAAGGTGGGATCTACTTCGATGCTGCTTTTAAGTTAAATATAATCTGAATAGTAATTACAGATGTTTAAAATGGAATATTAATGGCATTCAGACTATTAGGATAATGAACATTTCTATCAGCCAGGCTTGCAAGCATCCCTTACTGCGTTAAGGGAAAACTCACAGAAACCTACTCAGCCAATAGTTTGGTGGTCACTAATTTACTTCTCCTACCATAAATTATAGTCTGTTAGGAGACTAAAAAGGTTTAAAAAGAAACAGTGGAGGAAAAGATTTGTTTGTGGAAAATCACATACTCAGAAGCTAAATAACATACAAAGTCATTTGAAAGATCCTCTCAATCTAATTTCCTGTTTCCATACATCAAAAGTAGATTACAATTTTAAGATGCATGCTACAATTACTCACAGAGCTTATCTGTAAATGAAATTCAAGAACATGACATGAACATAATGGGCTGCCAGAAGACATTGAGATGCAGCTAATCTGCCTCATATCACACTTTATGTCACTGTTCCCATTCATAAGAGGGACTACACTTGCTTGAAGATATGTTGTGAGTGCAGTCATGTGAGTGTAGTTCACTACAATCCTTGACAATCTCCTTCACCTCAGTGTAAAGCTGCACATTTACGTTAACTATCATCTTCTCTGATAGAAGTAAAAGAAGCCAAATTAAAGTCTATCTGGAAAATATTTTTCTTTGCCACTTTTATCAGAAAGGTACTGTCATGTAAATGCACATTAAAAAAAAAAAAGGCCTTTTCAGGTACTTAAATACTTTGTCATCCATAAAATTACATGATGAATCATTAAGCAAATGGTACCAGATTTACTTCTCTTGTTTAAATACAAACACTACCAGAAGTATTATAAAGAAAGATTTCCAAATGCATTTTCATAGAAAGTTGAAGTTGGGAGTCATCCTGCTTTCAGCTGAGACAGAGTTAATTCTCTTTCTAGTGTTTGTCACAGTGCTGTGGTTTGGATTTAGTATGAGAATAAGGTTGATAATACACTGATAATTTAGTCATTACCAAGTAGTGCTTATCCTAAGTAAAGGATTTTTCAGTTTCATATGCTCTGACAGCAAAGAGGGGCACAAGAAGCTGGGAGGGAGCATGGCCAGGACAACTGACCTGAACTAGCCATATCATAGGATGTGATGACCAATATATAAACTTATAAACTGGAGGAGATGGCCTGGGGGTGCTAATTGCTGCCTGGGGACTGGACGGGCATTGGTCAGCACGTGATGAGCAATTGTATTGTGCATCATTTTTCTTTCTTGGGTTTTTATTTCTCTCTTTCTTTTCGTTACCTTGCTTTTCTTTTTTCTTTTTTCTTTCAATATTTTATTTTATTTCAATTATTAAACTATTATTAACTCAGCCTATGGGTTTCACCTTTTTTTCTGATTATCCTCCCCATTTCATTGGTGGGGGCAGGCAAAGTGAGCAAGCAGCTGCATGGTGTTTAGTTGCCGCCTGGGGTTAAACCAATCAATGGGTTGAGATAACAGCAAATCTGACTGGAACCGCAGTCTGTGACAGCACATCTGTGTTTGCACACTAAATAGCAGGTAAAAAAAGAATGGCAGAAACCTGAGTTCCAACACGATTGAGGATTTTAAGTACTTTGAATTTCATGCAGAATTTGCATTGTTCAGTACAACTGAAAACCGAGCCTAGTGCAATTTCATTGCAGTTATTATCTATGGTACTGAATCAATGATTGGCTTTGATAGTACACTGCCACAGAGTGCAGTAACATATCTACACTGTTTTACTCTTTTTATATGTATAACATGTGTACACATATATACATACATGTATGTATATGTACATATATGTTTATGTATATACACAGATTTCAAGTTCTTGCTTACCAGGGCCTTCTGAAAACAGAACCATAGAGTCATCTGGGTTGGAAAAGATATTCAAGATCATCAAGTCCACCCAGTAATCCTACTCCATGTGTCCACAGCTAAACCATGTCCCTGAGCACTACATCTATGCAACTTTTAAACACAGCCACGTATGGTGACTCAACCACTTCCCTGGGCAGCCTGTTCCAAAGCCCAAGGGGATTGTTGTGGTCCAGAACCTGGCACTTGGCCTTGTTAAATCCAATACCATTGGCCTTGGCCCATCGATCCAGCCTGTCCAGATACCTTTGCAGAGACTCAATACCCTCAAGCAGATCAACACAGCCAGCTAACTTGGTGTCATCTGCAAACTTAGTGAGGGTACCCTTTATCTCCTCATGAAGATCATTGATAAAGATATCAAACAGAAGTGGCCCCAATACTGAGCCCAGGGGAATATTGCTTGTGATGGACTGCCAGCTGGAGTTTACTCCATTCATGATACTTCTTTGGGCCCAGCCGTCCAGCCAGTGTTTTATCCAGCAGAGTGTATGCCCATCCAAGCCATGAGCAGCCAGTTTCTCCAGGAGATTGTTGTGGCAAAGTATTAAAGGCTTTACTGAAGTCCAGGTAGACAATATCCACAGCCTTTCCCTTACCCACTAAGTGGGTCAACTTGTCATAGTAGATCAGGTTAGTCAAGCAGATTCCGTCTTTCATAAAGCCATGCTGACTGTGCCTGATCACCTGTTTGGTTTGTATGTGGTGTATAATGGTGTTTAACATGATCTGCTCCATAATGAAATGGAAGGGTTAAGAATTAGAAAGGTAAAAGTGAGCACAGTCATAATTTCACAAATTAAAAATTATGAAATTCCAATGCTTAACTGCAATTTCTTTAAATGCTGTCATCAGAATTGAGCTCTTCTGGAGGAAAATAGAGGAAAAAAAAAAAAAAGTGTTCAAATGAGCTCCTTTACAACAGTTCTAGTTTAAGGGTATTCCAGCCTCCACGAGTATTCTGCTGGTCTCAGGGAAATGGTCTGTTATAATACAATCCAGGAAGCATTATTTAGGACTTTATAGAAATATATCACTACCAGAAATTCCAGTCAGAATAGTTAAACTTTGCTGATGTGATGTATTCTCAACAAACCAGACAGAATGTTTGATTTCTATTTCTAGTATATTTCAGGTGTGTGATTATTTAACAGCAGCAAAATGAAAGGAGAAATAGCCCATGATACAGATCATACCAACTTTTCTAAATTTCATTATATACATCGATGTAATAAATGCTAAATAACCAAACTAACCCAAGGTATTTTTATTATATCTTGTATGATGAGCTGATCAGAGAATATTTATTACTTTTTTTTTTAATAAGTATGTCTATTTTTGATATTGAATATTCCACCACCTGTGTTGTAGGTAAGGACTTCTGGATCTCCATTGCTGTCAGATAATACTTCTGATGATCTGATTTATATATGTTCATACCTGCTTTGTAAAAGCAGCTAATTAAAGTCTCAGGTGTCCTCCCCTGTTCTCACATGCTAACATTATATTCATAGGAAGAAAGTGACAGGAGGAATCATAGAGAAAGTTCTTTGGCACTTCCAACTTCTTTTGTTAAAAGTAGGCTGTTTTATTCTTTGCTTTCTTCCACTCTCCCTTACTTCAACATTAGTTTTGGGAGAAGAAAAAGAGGAACCCTGCAAGCTGCAAAAGCACAGCTGAGGTTGAGAAGTGCAGAGTAAATGGCTTCTGAATCATAGTGAGGCTGGGGAAATGCCAAATCAATTAATTTTTATTTTCAGGTTTTGGAAAAAAAATTGAAAATGTATGCCCATGCCATCAGAGAGAAAGGTCAAGAGAGCTTGTCAAATATGTCAAGAACATCACCATCTCAACAGGCATGAATTTAATAAAAAGTATTTCTTTATATATCTTCTTCTTACACAGCTGCTACTTCTGAATGTTCAAATAAATTAATTTGCTTTTCAGAAATGTTAATATGGGGGTTTTATATATATTTCTTTAAATTTTCTTCCTGATGTTCATCCATTTTTTGATTGTTATGTATGGTTTTGTTAGTAAAGCTGGTTATAGCAAAAAATTTTACCTAAGCAGAAAACCCACAGCTCTTCCCTTCAACTAAAGCTCACAGCACTTTTTGAGGCAGGATCTTGGAAAACTTTATATTTCTTAAACAGAGAAAAATTAAACATATAAATAAACATTCAGTAAAATGTCTTGCCTATTTTAAATACATGCTGCAACAAATGGCCCTCCACCAACAGTGAATTCTACCTTGCCTTCTCCAAATTAACAATATCTACCTCATGCTCATTCTCTTTGTTTTGTAACAGGGCATTGAAAAGGAATTATTCCCTTCAGAATTGTGAATTCCTCTGTCAAGGTGTCAGATCAGAGTAATTAAGTAAACTTACTCTAATAGTGTATTGTTTCAACAATTCATTTTGGTTTTTTATACATTGAATTACTTCAGCTATTTTAATGGACTTTCATCACTTGGGCAGGCCAAGTTAAGCAATACTAAGATAAGAGTATGCCTATAAGACAGCAGTCCAAAACCAGCACAACACAGTAGCCTGTCTATGGAGGACACTTCTACTCTGGCACAAAGGAAAAGTGCAGCATTCATTTCACTTTTAGGTTTATTGGTTGTATGAGACACATGACGAGGATAGAATACACCAGAATACATTGCTACAGTCTTTCTAAGTGAGAATCAGTCTTGAGTGATTTCCAGTTTCTCTGGAACATGCTAGTGATTGTGATAGGAGGGTTTTCTGTTTTCAGTTGTCTCTCTGAGAAAAACTTATGTCCTGTTTTTTGACTAAGGATTACAGGCACAGACTGCTTGACATAATGGTCATTTCTATACACATAACAGTATTTTAATTGTCAGGGCATTGAGGCACTTTAGTTTAGTCTAGATGAGTATAATTCATCTTGAATAGTCTCTCAGCTATTCCTCTAAATTGCCTCTAATTTCCTTAGAGTTAATTGTGCAGAAGTATAATGTAAATTCAGTTGATTTTGTCATAGCTTGCCATTGCTGGAAATCCTCCAATGGTTGACAAGTGGTTTTAATGAAGCACCTGACCTTTCACTAAGTCATCTCCAAGCTTGTTAGCTCTCATGTTAATGACAGAGTTTGAATAGATATTGTGTTATGTGCTCAGAGCCACGTGCACACTCACTGATATATGAAAAAAAAAAAAATCACCAAGCTTATATAAAGCATTCCTCAGTTGGGAAGTTGCAGAACTGTGGTTTCAAGGCAACCTTATTTAATGTAGAGGTAGAAAAAAGAGGTGGATTACAAATTAATTACTGTATTTTTTGCCATTTTTTCCTACAGGAACCGAAGGCATTTACTCATAACAGTAAGTATTTTTATTGTACCCCACAAGTGTTGTGAGTACTGTGGTAGTCAACATGATATATTATTCATAACTGTTGTGGTTTAACCCCACTAGGTAGCTAAGCATCACATAGCAACTTGCTCAGTCCCCCCACAGAGAGAAGGGTAAAAGTGTGAAAACTTGTGGGTTGAGATGAAGACAGTTTAGTAGGTGAAACAAAAGCCACGCACACAGGCAAAGCAAAACAAGGAATACATTCACTGCTTCCCACCAGCAGGCAGATGTTCAACCATCTTCAAGAGAACATGTCTCAACAGACATGGGATGGTATCTTTAAAATACATGGATTATTTGAAAGGTCTAGTAATTTCCTTTTGCAAAAGCTATCAGCTTTTTGCTATTATTTTGTGTTGATTTTTAAAATTTTATTTCAATTCTCTTCTGTTAACCAAGTTAGTTATAAAGCTAACCTAGACAATGAATCATAAAAGGTGTTACAATTCAAGTAATCCAGGTAGTTCCAAATCTTCTCTATTAAAAGTTTTTTGGCTACAATATTTGTATAATTTCAAAATTCAACTTTTTTTTTTCTCTGAAAAGTCACACAAATAAGAATTTACAAAATAGACAATATGCTGGCTTTACTTAATTGTACTCTATGTTATAATTTCTAAATTAAAAATTAATTCCACAGAAAGTTTAAACAGACTGTAAGTGTGCATTATACTGAGCAAAAATGATCTAGAGATAACATATGACTGTTTAAAGTATACTCAATGAGTATACTTTAAATTCCTAGTTAAATAAGACCAAATCTAACTTGGTTCAGACATTTTCAATATTAGGAGAACTAAATGTTTATGTGTAATTAACCTGAACTTGCCCAGCAAACCAAACTATCTTTAACTAAATAGGGAGTGAGGAGGAATAATCTTCAAGGGAACAAATAACAAGAAAACCTACTAAAAAAACCCAGAACTTGAATGACATTTTTTAGAACTGACACCTTGGTCAAT
>JAAGNO010013122.1:6157-24421 GCA_033439905.1 Ceryle rudis | reverse complement strand
GTAATGAAATTATCAAACTTAGAAAAAATCTAACATGAATCATGAAGTTTTTTATTTTTATTTCATAATTTCACTTTTCTAGGATGAGTCAGGTTAAAGAAAAGTTAAGCAAAGAAATATATCAGTCAATACTCAGATTTTGTAGTTCCATCTAGAACTAACTTTGAAATAGGTAAAATGAATGTTGTGATTCTGATGAATGAGAAAAACTTGCATCTATATTTCACAACTTGTCAGGACATTATTGCCATTGACAAATGAAGGATTTAGTATAATGTTCTTCTAAAGTAAACTGTGTGTAACAGATGCTTTTCCTCCTGATATGACAGAGTATTAAAATGTCTAGTGTGTGTCATGGTACTACTCAGTCCTCATAAACTGAATATGTCAGAAATAACATGGATGGAAAGTTCTTAAACAGAAGTGCCAAAGGCAGACAGTAAACTCAGTGGATTGCACAACCGAGTAGGATCTAGATCTCAGACTTACACATGGCTATGACACGAGACTTCTCTGGGACTCTGGGCAAGTCATCCTCATCTTTCTCTCTCTCTCTCTTCCCCACCCCCCCCATGCAATTACTCTTGTCTACTTATATCTTAAATGTTCTGTGGCATAGCCTGCCTCTTAACAGCATTTCTATACTACTGAAATCAGGAAATCAGGAGACTACAAGTAAATATCTATACCACTGTGCAATATTAAAATGCACATGATACCTCAGAAGGTATATAACTCGTTTATATAGTTTCTGAATCACAAAATCTGAAAATTAATTACAAGTTTGCAGAAGTACTTCCCACTAAATTTGGTTAAGCCCCTTTTGAGTATAATAGAAACTGAAGGAACATGGCACCTTCTAATTATGCAGTACTTTGTAGCCTGAAACCTAAAATAAACTTAGAAAATCTCTGTGATTGTATGTGTTACAGAGGGAGGGAACTAACATCCTGAAATGGAGTCTCTTATTTTTTATGATGTTACTTAACTAGGTAGACAAAATATAAGTCTGAAATAGTCATATTTTTTAGAACCACCAAAATATAGCGTGCACATATATATAAACCATAAGGTTAAAAAAGTTATATAATTTATACATATATGTATATGCATTCTTATGTACTGCTATAGACACACACGTAAATAAATATAAAATCCAAGTAGTAAGCAGACTATTAACTTATATTTTCCTTTCTTAACAGTAGGGTTTTCATCTCACAAATCATATTTCTGTGGGAAATGAAAGGTCCACTGCTGCCAGCATTTTGTAAGAAATAATGACACACTTTACTACCTGTAAGTGCTGACTGAGTGCTTCTGCTTTTCATTCCCAAGGTGACTGTAACACAGACTGATGAAAGATTCGGTAGGACTGTAAAGGTTAAAGATGCAGACCCAGAGCTAGAAGGCAGCCCTGACACTGATGGAATACAGTACAATGAGAGTGCCCACATTATTGTCCTATCCTCTGATAACCAGTGTAATATGAAAACTGACTACAGGAGAAGGGAACAAATTAAATCCATTAATCAAGCATATCTGTGCTAAACAGTTGCTCTAAATAGATGAACAAATGAAAAATTTACTGTTTATTTCCATGCTTGCTAGCACTGGGGAAGAAAATTAATTATAAGGCTGTGGTTAAGCTATTAGTTAAGTTTTTTTCTTGAGAAAACTATTTATTGCTTTGTCAAAGAACAAATGAACCTCATTAGTGAGATTAGTTTCAGCTGATCATTTTGCATTAGGACAGTCTAATAATATAACCTTTAAAAATATGTTGAAGGAAATAACTTCAAAGAACTAGATTCCATTTTGTACCTCTTAGTGTATTAGACTTAAATTGGAAATGAATGATTTGTCATCCAGCTAAAAATCAGCTCTATTTTCTTCATATTGCCCTGGTAAAGGCTGTTAAGTTGCCCCTAGTCAGCTGTTTGTAGTGGATTCACAAAGGGGTTTCTCCAGTCAAGGGGGTCTCACAAGTCACTCACAAAACTCTCCACTCTTTAAGTGCATTACCTGAAACCTAGATAGTTCTTAAAACAAAACAGAGCCCCTAAATAGGGATTGTTTTTCTTGTTTGTTTGTTTTAAATTAAATGAAAAGACAATCTGACTGAAACTCAAAGAAATTCTTCCAAAAGCTTCTGTTGATAAAGGGAAGCAAGATATATGCAAGTTCTCTAATCCACAGATCAAAGAGGCCTTTTTCCTATATTGTTCTCTCATCCTGCTTGAAACTATTATTTTAGCCACTCCCTTTTGGAAAGAAAGCAAGCTAGATCTTTATGAACTGTAAGCTTTCATAGCACATTATTACCTGCAGAAGGTCAGAGAAGTTATGCATCTACCAGCAGAAGTGGATGAGGATTTATGCAGAAGTTTCTAAACTCTTTTTTAAAAAAACCAGGTTCTTCACAGTAAAAGCCTCTGGCTTACAATGGGCTCTCCTGCAGTGCTGAGTTTCTCATGATGCAAATGTCTCCCATTGGGAATTGGACTGAAATCATGAAGATGAAACAGCCAGACATCAAACAATAATTAGCTTGTCACTACTCAATTGACCTGATTCTCTCTGGAAGTCTAGAGGCAAAGAAGTAGTTGTCAAACATTATAGATAATGAAGTCTGTTTCCATTGGTTTTATATCTCATGAGTACCGGCATTGGTGGAAAGAGCTTAGGAAGCTCTTGGTGCATTTTGAGAAGTGCTTTATCCCATATACAGTTCTCATGTCTCGTACTGCAATAGTAATCTGCTATTATTCTTCATATTTGCAGCACTGACACTGCTCAACAATTAATTGTCATAAACCATGAATAAAACTATATTTTGCTTGCATCCTCTGCTGGAACTGACCAACATATTAAAATGTTACCGAGGGGAAGGAGAAGAAGGAGTTACAACAGCACATGGAAACACATAGATATGCCCAGTTCCATAGGCCTGATGGAAGAAGCCCAACTTAGAGATGCTATATCCCATTATTATTTAGTTCATGCTCCACCTAGCAGCATAATTTGGATTCTCAACTGCTGAAAAAACTATATCTAAAGACAAAATTTTGTGCAACTATGAATAGTTTCCTTTATGTTTAAACATCTTGGCCCCCAAATCAAACACCCACCACCATGCCACAAAGACCTGTTAGCAGATTAAAGCATTTCATTTTTAATATAGTATAAGTATTAAAGAAATGTGGAGCAGGACTGAAAATCCAACCTAGTGTCTCCATTATCTTCTGTTGAAGTGATTTAGCTGGCTTTCTCTTCCTAAAGTACCTTGTAAAATGCACTAGAAGTCGATTCAACAAAAGCAGCTGCAAAGATATGACAAATAGCTACTCTTGAAACTTCCATTGCAATAATGCATTTGGTACAATAGGGACTGGTGATTCCTGGGGGGCAATGTTCAAAACTTCCTTGAAGATTTAACTGGAGACCTCACACCTGTATCACATGTCGGGGCATTCCTGCAGTTTAAACAAGACAAACTGGTTTTACATAGTTTTAACTCCACTTAGGTAACAAATCCAGCCAGCCTTAAGCTAATTCATCAGGAAAGAATGTATTAAGAGTCTCACGTGGTATTTCAGTGTTTCCTTTTCATGATCTTGCTATGTGTGAAGTGTGCAGAGGTTATCTTTAACCATATTTCTCTTTTCAGCATATGGCAGAATAAAATCTTTGACATTATGTTCTTAGCAGGATATGACTGCATTAGCCTGCATTCCCCATAGTAATATTTGACACACTGAAATGTAAATAGTGATATCTGGAAGGTAATGTGGCATAGGCCCATGGTTCAAAACTTCCCTTCTTGTTTTTCCACTGCTGGACCACTTAGACAACCTTAGTAAGAATTCAAATCATCCTTTGTTGAAACAGCACTTTAAAGGTTAGCCAGAAGAGCCTTCTCTTTTACTTCAGGAAATCTTCTGTAAATACATGGCCACCAAGGATGAGTAAAAGGCTGAGGAACTTAATGCCTTCTTTGCCTCAGTCTTTGTCAGACAAGTTATCCTCAGGATTCTCAAAACCCTGAGCTGGAAGATGGGAACAGTGAACATTAAAAAAAAAACAAACAAAAAAAACCCCAAAACATAATCCAGGAGGAAGCAGTTAATGACCTGCTGCACCACCTGGACACTCACAAGTCTGTGGGACCAGATGAGATCCACTCGAGAGTGCTGAGGGAGCTGGCACAGGAGCTTTCCAAGCTACTCTACATCATTTATCAGCAGTCCTGGTTGACAGGAGAGGTCCCAGATGACCAAAGGCTTGCCAATATGACAGCCATTTACAAGAAAGGCCAGAAGGAGGATCTAGGGAACTATAAGCCTGTCAGCTTGACCTTGGTACTGGGGAAGATTATGGAGCAGTTCATCTTGAGTGCACTCACACAGCACATACAGAACAACCAGGGGATCAGGCTCAGTCAGCATGCGTTCATGAAATGCAGGTCCTGCTTGACCAAGCTGACCTCCTTCTATGACCAGCTGACCCACCTAATGTATGAGGGAGGGGCTGTGGATGTTGTCTACCTGGACTTTAAAGGTAAAGCCTTTGACACCATCTCCCACAGCATTCTGCTGAAGTTGTCTGCTCATGGCTTAGACTGGTGCACTCTACAGTGGGATAAAAACTGGCTGCATGGCCGAGCCTGGAGAGTTGTGGTGAACAGAGCTAAATCCAGTCAGTGACTGGTCACAACTGGTATTGCCCAAGGCTCAGTGCTGGGGCCAGTCTTGTTTAATATCTTTATCAATCATCTGGATGAGGGGATCGAAGGCACCCTCAGTAAGTTTGCAGATGACACCAAATTGTGTGGGAGTGTTGATCTGCTTAGGTGTAGGAAGGCTCTGCAGAGAGATCTGGACAAGCTGGATCAATGGGCTGAGGTGAACGGTATGAGGTTTAACAAGGCCAAGTGTCAGGTCTTGCATCTCAGTCACAACAACCACAGGCAATGCTACAGGCTTAGGGAAGAGTGGCTGGAAAGCTGCCAGGCAGAAAAAGACCTGAGGGTGCTGGTGGGAGGGAGCCAGCCGAACATGAGCCAGCAGTGTGCCTAGATGGCCAAGAAGTCCAACGGCATCCTGGCCTGTATCAAAAATACTGTGTTCAGCAGGACTGGAGTAGTGATCATGTGCCTGTATTTGGCACTGATGAGGCCACAGCTTGGGTATTGTATTCAGTTTTGGGTCCTACTGTATAAGACAGACATTGAGGTTCTGGAGCAGGTCCAGAGAAAGGCAACGAAGCTCATGAGGTGTCTGGAGAACATGTCTTATGAGCAGAGGCTGAGGGACTCGGGATTGTTTAGTCTGAAGAAGAGGCGTCTGAAGAGAGACATTATTGGTCTCTACAACTGCCTGAAAGAAGGTTGTAGTGAGGTGGGCTAAGTTTGTTCTCCCAAGCAACAAGCAACAGAATAAGGGGAAATGGCCTCAACTTGCACCATGGGAAGTTTAGATTGGATATTAAGAAAAAATTCTATACTAAAAGAATGATGAAGCACTGGAACAGGCTGGCCAGGGAGGTGGTGGAGTCACCATCCCTACAGGTGTTCAGAAAACACGTAGACATGGTACTTGAGGACATGTTTTACTGGTCATGATAATGTTGGGTTGATGGTTGGACTTGATCATCTTAGAGGTCTTTTCCAAACTTAATGATTCTATAATTGTATGAATGAAGTATTTTCTTCCATTATTTTCAGATAAAATGCTTCAAAATTTTCTTTTTTTAAGGGCAGAATAGAAGGAAAAATATAGTTATGCATTCAAAAACTATTTCTTGACAGATCTTTTTACAGTTTACATTTCTAGATGAGTTACAGCATGCTAGATTAGACTTTGGACTCCCTGGAACATTTGAATTTTTGTCCTCTGTTCTTACGAAACTTATTAATTGTAGCCTTATTTCAGAAAACCTTTTTTACAGGTTTGTTCACTAAAAACTCAACTTGTTGTTGGTTTGGGGTTTTTTTAGATAGAACTTGTTCTGATAGAATGACCACTCTTGAAGCTTTCTTAGCTTTCAAGATAAATGTTATTTCATAACGTGTTACTTTGATGTCTAGTGGGTTTGGCTGTCTGCTAGATATGGACTGTTCAAAAAACAATTTTTGCCTACATTTTTGAGACTACGATCTGATAAATGTGCTTACATTAGTATTTCATCAGAAAGCTCAAGTGACACCTACAAGCATAATCAGTCAATTCAGAGATGCATCAGATGGCAACTAAACCCCCTTCTACACCAAATATATGAACCTAATCAGATCTTCATCTAGAAAATTTTCAGTTTTCATTAAGCAATTAAAGGAGAAAAAGTTAAAATACTTCAGTAAAGTCTCTGGAGACTTCATCTCCCCTGAACAAGGGGAAATTTTATTGCAAGGGCCAGAGCGGTGTTTCTGGACACATCCTTCCTAGCATCACTGCATGCATCTATACAGACACATTAGGAAGAATTCTCCTCTTTATGGTTTAAGAGCTATCAAGAAACTGTGAAACCCAGGCTTTGATCATATGAACTGAATTAATTACCTTAAACTGCAAACACACTGTGATACCATGAAAATTCTCATTCTTGCCAAGATCAAGTGCAAGCTACTTCCCCAGTCAAGAAGTTTGACCAATAAACTGTTTTTTGTTATGAACAAATTAAATTTTATTGCTTCAGGACTCATTGAACTTTTTTCTTTCAGAAACAGCTAATTCCTAATGGTGCTGACCTAACATATTTCTTACCTTATTAAACTCATGCATCTCAGTGAGTGCTGAAGGCTGAATTCCTTTTGAGAATTAGCCATTTATTAATCTTCTCTATCACAGAAGTAGTTTTCTTTCTTCGTATATTTAATTCCAGCTTTGACCAGTGAAAGCATTTTTTCTTGCAGTGTTAAACCTCGGGTAGAGAAACATAAGAACATATGAAAACCAGAAATAATTTCTTGGGCTTCATAAATTATTCTCTTCCAGTTTGTTTAACAATTTGAACAGTTTTTTATCTAGGTTGCTTATTACTTTAAGAAGCTCTTTCTCATACATTAAAAGTCAATTTCTACTTAAAGAGTAACATTAATATATGCTAATCTCTAATATTACCAAAAAAAATGCAGTTAATGTTATTAAATATAATGATAATTGCAAAGAGCATCTAAAACTCTAAATTCTCCATCTATTAAGCCAATGACAAAATCTAGAGGTATGTCATAAAGGTTTTTGTTAACAAGATTGTTTACAGACTTCTTTTTACCTTGGAATGAAAAGAAAGGAATAGAATTCAGATAGAAAAGTCAAATAAAATTACTTTTCATTTCTATCAATATTTGATAAATTTAAAGAGTTTTTTCCTATAAACAAAAGTATTGTTCTCTGTTTAATTCTCAGGGACAAGAATCTGATGGTATTTGCTCCTATCTGGAATGACTCAGTAGATTTTAATGAGATAGAATAACAATAGCAAAGACTAGAGTATTAGAATTTGAGTCAATATAGGTCATGAGAACTTACACGGAAAAAACTAAATCATGTTGAGGACATTGATGATCGAGTCAAAACCAAAAGCAAACAAACAAAAACCTCAAACACACACACACACCCCCAAATGGTAAAAGGAAGTCTTTTAAAAATAAAGTTACTCTTGCAGAATTTCCATTCTCTTAAAGAAACTCCAAAAGAAATCTATCTTGTCATAAAGCCCACTGCTGTAATTTCTATGTATCTGTTGAGTTCCAATTCAACTGATTTAATAACTTTCATTTAAAAACACTATTAAAAAAATAAGTGTAAGCAAAGGACAGATGGTTGGAGGCTAAATTCCAGATCACCAGACAAGTTTCAGATATACCTGCTTCTCCCATCCATCATCTATCACCAATTCATTTTTCCATGCTGCATTGTTCTGTACTGAAATTTAGTGAATTCACAACAAAGTAAAAATAATTTTACCCACGTCTCTGAGATGAATGGTAACTAGCAGGAGCTCAAGCATTTGAAAACTTGGGCAGGTGCCTAACTACAAGCATGGTCTTGTTTCTCAAAAACTTAATCACGGGATTTATTTCTCTGTTGTAACATAGAATAAATGAGATTATGAAAACCATAAACTATTTCATTTTCACTTGGTTGAATTTCTAGACAGGTAAAATAAAGATAAATGTTCTTCAAGTCAGGCTTCTCATTTCAACATTCTTATTACAAATAATATAAATTGTATAAAAGGCACCCCCTCAGATCTGAGGCAAAGGACTTTCACATAAGGATTTGCAAGTTTATTATCAACACTGTTGCTTTGTGTGTACTTGGAATGGTAGTATTTTAAAGATTTATTTTTGTTTTCACCAGAGATAAAGAAGCTCTATTTCCCTATGGGAATCCAAGTTCCTTTTCAAAGTCCAGCACCCAAAACACCCTATTAAATGGATGTTATTCCATATATGACCCAACTTCTCTCTGATGCAAAATAAGTTAGCAGTTATCCCTAATTTTGACAGATTTTCCATATTTCTTTTTATTATATGTCACATATCAAACACTACATTTTGTTATCTGTTAGACTACCATACTATACTTGGTTCAGTTATTGGGTGGACAGTCTTATCACTCAGGACACAGTCAAGAGCTATATCTGCTTTCTGTTATATAATATACCTTACTCTGACTAGTAATTCAAAAGCCAATACTTTGTAACATCCTTCAGAATGGGCAAGATGGTTCCTGAGAGCATGCTGCATCTTATAAGGTTTCTTATGAGTTTCTCACTTACCTGTCTGCTTACTACATCATTTTTCCTTTAACAGTTGGTCTGTGTTCTATGCTGATAAACTATGATCTTGTACTAAATGGTCCCAATGCGCATTATGCTTATGTGGCCATCTCCTTATTCAATAGAGTCAATATCTTCATTAAGAGAACTGCATTCATAAGCACAGTAGAGGCCACTGAAAACTGATTATCCCTGCAAAATGGGATCTACAGAGTTTGAGGGGACCTACAGGGAAATCAAGAAAACAAAATTACAGTATGTTGTTCCTTGTAGAGGATAATATTGCAAACCCCTGCAGGAACCCCTTACAAAAATGAAATGCTGAGAAGCAATAGATCATTAAAAAAAGTGGTTTGACATGGGGCCTAAGATTTGCCCCTTCTTCTTTTTGTTAACTCGTATGGAAAAAGACCTTTAAAAATAAATTTACATGAATTAAATGTTCAGATAAAGTTGTGAAATAGAAACTCTAAATAAAGGACACGATTAGAAGTTCTTTAAAAGAATACAGTATCCTAGTAATACATAGTAAGTATCCCAAAAGAAAAATAGAGCCTGTCATCCCTTCATTTAAAACATTATTAACGATTTAGGTTGACACAATTGTAAAATAATGTGATTCAAACTTCAGGTATGAGAGAAAAAAATCATTTGAAATTACATTGCACAATATTAGAATAAAAAGCTTAGAAATAATGACTCTGCTTTTGGAAGTAGTCATTTATCATTTTCACAGCATATTTAGTTTTGTCCTTTTACCAGTTGATGTACCCTCCTTGAAGTGAGAAAGGGCAGAAGTTTTCCCTTGAGTAAAACAGACCAAATCAAAGCTAAAGAAAACCTCAGTGCTTAAACTGTGTTGAACTGTAAAGGACTTACCTTGAATGCATAAATGCCTTTCTGGATCATTTCAAGAATAGAGACTTCATATAGATGTGTATTTAGACAGGCCGCGGGAGCTGTTTACAAGTCTCTAAGACTGTTCCACAAATCCTTAGGCTGACCAAGGAGATATTCCCTATCAGGCAGAGAAAGCACGGGATGTCCAGCTGACATCAAAAGGCTGAATGGGATCCAGTAATAATCTTCCGTCACAGCAGCAAAGAAGAAGGTGAGATTGTATGCAATCTAAAGACAATAAACAAAGAAATCTGACAACTACTTCTAATGTTGCCACAGTTAGACACAAATAAATATATCACATACTTAAACACCTTATTGTTCTAAGAAACCATTTCTGTGTCATACAAACAAGCAGTGTCCCCAGAATTCACGCAAATTGAAGTGACTGTGTGACTGTCACATAGTCTTCTTGAAAGTATGGGCCACGGACAATGGCCTATGACTGTAAATACAGATGGCCACTTTTTTGTCCACCTGGACAGAAACAAGACTTAGAGCACAACAAAAACAATGACAAAATAAGGCCGTACATATGGCTTAATTATTTTCTGAAGAATACTGAGAAACACAGGGAAGCGTTGAGGGAAAAACCTCTTGTCAGAGAGAGAACTTTAATCTTGTGGGATAATTAAGAACAGCAGGAACTTCTGCTTAAATTGCCTGTTGTGTGAAAAAGCAAAGAACTGTATCAACCTATGACATCTGTGTATATCTAATAGGACTGGGTGGTCTTTAGATTGAATCCATAATGAAAACAGCTGGTTGGGTTGGCACCTTACTTCAGCATCTGGTAAGCAGAATCGATCACTCCCATATCACATAGTACTTACACACATGTAAGTACTATTTTGGATGTCAATAAAGGACAGTTATATTTTTATTGCTTGTGTTTGTTCTGATACCCTGCCCTTGGAGCTTGGTACTCATTGTAGAAGCAACAGTGAACCACCTGTAGCCAGTGATTCTAATGAGATTACTGTTTCTGACTCACACCAATGGAAGTTGGAAGACTATCTCCAGGTTTTGATTCATAGATGGAGACAAAAGATACTGTGAATATAACAACGAAGATAAGGGAAACAGAACAGAACTACACCAGTGTTGACTTTCACCAGATGCTTTACTGCAATCTCTACCCCTTACATTTCTAAGTTTTCAAATCAGTTCTTCACTTTGCATACCAGCTGGATTTTAACAGTTACAGACAATGTGAGAACCATATATTCTGAATAAAGACCATCTTACTCCAAATATTATTTCTATAACTGTAATTGCCTAAGGAAATTGACTTCCATTAGAAATAGGTAAGAATTTGTGCCACAGCATCCTAGATTAGTGTTCCTTAATGCTGGAAGACAACTATAGATGCCTCATATCTGATTCACATTGAGTCAGTGAACATTCCCATGGTTTTAAAGTCAAAACCTTCCAGTCTAGATGCGAGATCTTCAAACAACCTTCAGAATAGCCCATCTCTCTTCTGTCTTTATCAGCAAGAGCTCAGCAACACCAGTCTCTTTGTCAATGTTAACAGTGTCCCCTGAATGAATCTCTAAGAAGTAAAATGATGAGAACTGAAAATAAAATATGCTTACCTGGGTAGGTGGCAAGAACATGACGTTTAGGGAACAGCATGCTACTTTGTTAGTGTCATCTATTTTGGATTAGACAAAATAGGGCAGGGGGAAGCCATACACCTGCATATCTTATAGAATCATGCCAAGGCTATGAGACGTTTGGTCTGGGTCCTGGCATTGAAGAACTCTTCTTTACTGTAGGTTTTCCACTGCTTACCCCCATAATAAAAATTGCCCTGTAAGGAATTTAATCATGTCTCCTGCTAAGAGCATTTTACAGCATATATGTTTTAACATAAAGGATGATTTTCCCTCCTAATCACCTTGAACAAACTTTGTATCAGATCTAACCTAACATTTCTTCTAATCTTGAGTGATGTTTTCAATTAATTTTTTTTCTCTCTTAAAAATGTAGGAATATCTGTAAACACTTGAAAGTCATTTTGTTCTCCCATTGATAATTACTCCAGAAATTTCCAGTAGTATTATTTTCTTTTGTTTTCTGAAGTTGATTTGCCTTCCCATATTAATGAATTAAGAAATAAGTAAAGAGAGAAAATGGTTTTGAAGTGAAGGGAAAAACCCAGATTTTACACAATAGCAGTTTTAGAACGGAAGTCCTTTCACTTCATTGTATTTGCCAGGATGACCACTCCCATGCCACTTACAAATCATTGAAGATATCCTCCAGGTCCCATACCAGAGGTTCCTTAGGCTCTGTATACTGTTGCTTACTTCCTCCATAAAACCAATTCAATTATGGCATCACTACTCCAGTGCCACTTGAAATTACTTTGATAATGTGAGATTCACAACACATGCTCTCCAAGAACCTGCAAAAAGCCATGGGTACCCAAAGAGACAGCACAGAAAATTACTTCCCAAGCACCAGTATTACCATGCATAGGTACCAGAGAAAGATTAGGTTTTACATAAATAATGCTCCCCTTTTATATGGCAAGATGGACACTTATCAAGAAAGGATAAGACCTCACTCCTACATAAGGATGAGATTTTGGAAATAATAATTTTGCAAGACTTAACTGCTTATCTGTTTTAAATCACAAATCTTTGCAATCAGCATGAGGAGAAAATGAAAGAATGATTTATTATTTTTGCATATTTATGTTATACATTTAAGATGAGATACAAAAACTGCAGGATTCTTTCATGAGAGGTAACATAACCTTGATTTTTTTTTTTTTTTTTTAAGAAAACCTCTGTTGCTTTATCAGAAGTTAGTTATTCATTCATTTCCTAAGCCCCAAAGAAAGGGATGTTTTTTTTCCCAGCCTATATTCCAGAAAAATTTTGAGCTAATCAGCATGGACAAACTAGGTATATCTTTCCTGTCATCCTTCCTTTTCTTCAGCTTTGTATCCTCATACATATACACACCTAGTTTTATATAAAATTTTGGAGATCTGCAATACTGAGTGTCCTAGTTAGGGTGAGAACAGAGCTGGTTCTGTTCAGTTACTTTTCAGCTCAGTTCTTCTAACTAACTGCACTTTCTGAAGTTAGCAGCCTGTTTTCACAGGCAGTGTCTGCTGCTGGCAGTGATAACACCCTGTGTTTAGAGTTACTACCAAGGAGTGGTGTGCAGACCAAGGCTACTACTGGATCTTGTGTACCACATTGGAGGGTGCAGGAAAGTGAAAGGCCACACCTGCAGGGACAGGGTAGGTGACCCCAAAATGACCAGCAAGGTATTCCAGCCCATATACATCATATCTGATATAAAGCAGAAGGATCTTGAGGTTCTCTCTCTGGAGCCTCCCAGGCTCTTCTCCCCTCTTGAACCACTTCGCCAGCTTTGCTTGGCTTGGCTCAGGTCCTCGTTCAGTTCCTTCCTCAGAGCATCCAAGGAGGACTCCATTCTCCCTTTGATCCCAATCAGTGTGTTCCTGAATCCAGTACCAGAATCCAGCTCCTGAACACAGCTCCCATCTGCTGCGGGGCACAGCCTGGGACTCCCCCGGTGACCATTAGGGGGTTGGGTTCGATACTGGTTTTGTATATATTTGTACATATTCTAGTTTCATTATTATTATTCTCATTAAAGCTGTTCTAGTTTCTTTTTCTAATCGCTCAGCCTCTCTCCCTTATTCCCTTTCTTTTCTCCTTAGGGGAGGGAGGGGGTTAACAGACAGCATCTGTTATTGGTCTTAGGAGATGCCCCGACCCTAAATCATGACACTGAGGTATAAATCATGTGGGTAGAAGTGAAATATTCTCCCTTCTCATCTATAAAAGCCAGCTCACTAAGCTTCATGTTTAGAAATGTATGGAGAGAAAGAAGACACCTGCTGTCACTGAGGCTTAAAATGGATATTTTTAAATAAAACTTGTTTGGAACTGAGAGATGGGTTGCCATTTGAAATGTCAGTGTGTAACTATTCACTATGATCTACTTTTCTACAATATAAAGACTAGACATTTAATACTTGTGGACATAATATTGCTTGTGTAAAGAGGAGATAGGTATTTAATATTACCTAGAATTCAACGTGCCTAACACTGCCCTTTGCAAAAATCCCACATGCATTCATTTTTGAAGCTAGAAGTTGGTCATTTTACAACTATACAAAACATCAGCAATAATTCAACAAGCAAAATCTAGTGTTAGCATATGTAAAATCCTTTACACAGAAAAAGCACATAAAAGAATTATTACAAAATTTCTTAGCAAATACACATTTAATAGTCACAGAATATTGCAAACAGTATTGGAAGTACAACCTTTAAATTAAACTTACTAGATAATAAGGCCACTTTATCCAAGACTCTCTCACACAACTTTGTGCTGTTCTTTCTTTTAAAACTCAGATTAAAGCATTTAGCTGCTGGCTATACTCTAAAAGCTTTCTACCTTTTCTGCCTTTGACAGAGCCCTGTTTTTGTCAAAGAAATGTTCTGATGGGCTGAACAATATTCCAGTGATGGGCCTTGACAACCTCTCAAACCACACCTAAAAGTGACATATTGCACTTCATTTCAGATGCTTGTCTTGGTTCTCTTGCTTGAAACCACACAACTTCCCAGACTCAGAGGAAGAACATATTTGGAGGAAGGCTGCTCGTTTGTTTGGTTTTAATTCATTATTCTGTTACTTTTTGACCTTCTAAGAGCTAGCTAGCCATTTAACATCACCAAGCACAAAGATGAACTTTTTCACTGATGTGTCTTCACCCAAGTTTCTTTTCAAGAAACAAAATACCATGAAAAGAAGCACTTCTTAGTGGACGAATAGCTTCAGAAGACATATGTGAAAAGTGGTGACGTAAAGTGAACTTAGTGTCCTGGTTTTGTCTGGGATAGAGCTAATTTTCCTTCTTTGTAGCTGAATAGTGCCATGTTTTGGATTCAGGATGAGAAGAACACTGATAATATACAGACGGTTTTAGTTGTTGCTAAGAAATCAAAGACTTTTCAACTTCCCATGTTTTGCTAGTGTGCAGAGAAGGTACGAGAAGCTGGGAGGAAGCACAGCCAGGACAGCTTACCCTAACTATCTGAAGGGATACACTATAGAATATCACGTTCAGTAGATAAATGGGATGGAGTTGGCCAGGAGGGCAGGTTTCTGCTCAGGCATCGGTCAGCAGGTTGTGAGCAATTGCATTGTACATCACTTGCCTTGTTTGCATTTTATTTTTCTCTCTTTTTGTTATAGTAATTTTCCTTACATTTACTATTGTATTTTGCTATTGTCAGTATATTTTATTTTAGTTATTAAACTGTTCTTCTCTCAATCCATGATTTTTTTTCTTTTTTCAGTTCTCCTACACATCCCACTGGGGCAGGTGGGAGGATTGAGTCAGTGGCTTCATAATGTTTAGTTGCTGGCTGGGCTTAAACCACAACAGCAAATATTAACACTACTGTCTTGAAATGTTCTGTGTTGTTCAACATAATAGTTACAGTCAGTGATACTTAAAGTATTCAGTATATATGTACATATATTATTTTGCACCATGTGTCAAGCACAACAGTCATACTCTTGAAAGGGGTGAATGGTGAGGAAAGGGACAATAGGGGAAACAAGTGATGGATGATAAAAAGCTACACAATGCCAAGAGAAAATAGAACAACTTTATGAAAGTGGAAGACCATAATGAATTATTAAATATACACTTACATACAGACATCTCTGGGTCAGATTGCCCCTAAGCAGCAAATCAGTGGACACTGGGAGAGCATTCTGAGCTATATCACTGTGTTCCTGTTCTTTTTTTGCCCTGGTCCCTAGGCAGCCTATTTTGGTCATTCTTCAAGACAGGATATAGGACAAACTGGACTTATCCAATGGGTTCCAATACAACAGCTTAAAAACACTATCTATTGCCAGTTTTATTTCATATATATAGACAGACTTTTACAGTATGTTATTCCATTTGGCTTAGGACCACTAATAAGGTACACCTTGTTCTTCATCTTTTCTGGAGCTTTATCTTCCCTCAAAACCCACTTTAGAAAGAAATAGGTATAATAAGCTGGGCAAAATCCATCAGACTGCAAACTGTAAAGTTAAAGATCAAAGCCTTATAGTTCAAATGAAGTTTTTAGAACTAAACCAAAAAATGTTACAAAACACTAGAGTATTTTCCCTTAATCTATATTTGGAAGCAGCAATAAAAAAATGGGGGTTTGGCAGAACAGCTGATATAATTCTATGGATACTTCTCTTCACAAAATTTTAATAATTTTTTTACACAACTAAGATTTGACTAATAGAGTATCACTGCATAAGTCTACAAAGACAATTGCAGTAACTAAATGAACATGTACTTTATAGGTCACAGATGACAAGTAAGACTAAATTCCAAAGGTCTGCCTAGCTCAGTACCCCATCTCTTGAGGGTGGCCAGCAGAGCATGCCTGGAGAAGTGTTCAAGGACAGAGCACCCAAATTATGCTGGATTCTCTGTCAGCTTGCAATTTTCTACAGTTTATGGGCTTTCTGAGAGATATTAAATATTAAATATCAATATTTAATCTTTACAATTACCTTTGTTTTTAAAATAGTTACATTTAACAACCCTTGATTGCTTTTTCTTTCATCATTTGTGATCATTTTAGAACCAGTCTAATATCACAACATCCTATGGTGATGTGATCAATCTTTATCTACATCTTATGTGAATAGGTATTTACTTTGTTCCATTTTACAATCACTCCCTTTTTTTTTTTTTATAAGAAACATAATTAATTTTCTTCATTGCAGTCCTGATTTTACAGTCTTCTACCATATGCCCCCTTCAGTGGTCTCTCTTTCAGTCTGAAGAGTCCTTGTCTATAAAATTATTCTTCATACAAAATCCATTCCATAACTCTGTTGATTTCCCTTCTATCTTTTCTAGTTCTACTATTCAATTTTTAGATAAAAGATCTTGACAGCAGAAGATAATCTTATGGATAAGGTATTAGATTAGGGTCCTAGAAAAAGGGATTACATTCTCATTTGTGTCACAGATCTTATGCATTATTCAGTCTTCTTGCCTGCTTAATTTTGAGTAACATTCACTGCTAAGTGAAAATATTCTTCAGAAACAGAGAACATTTCTGCTTCCAACATGTAGAATATAACCACTACAGGACAAGTTGATTTCAAATGAAACTTAAATAACACTATGTCATGGAAACTTGCGTCTTTTTAAAATTGAGATCTTCACATCTTTGGATCAGATCCCTAAAGAGTCCCAGATGTATTTATGGGTACCTCATTTCTCTAGTGTTCATCTCAAAAAAACTTTAGAAAAAGGACCAGCTTACAATGAGATTGTATTTAGCCCAGAAAATCAGGTATCACAGAACACAGATACATTTATGGCTATTAACTTCTCACCTTTGTTTAACTTGCAGTCAAGGCCATTGTGCCAGACATTAAAGAACACTCATGACAATACTGTACCTTCAGAAGGACCTGTGCTCCAGTGTCCCTGTGTCTTTTTTTTTTTGAACAGCAGCTTTTCAGAAGCTGAGTTTTCAAAGTATAAATAACTCTCAACTATGAGTAAACTGGTGATAAAAATTCAATTATCTGGTTGATTATGTAAGTTAAAATAAACTCAACTTCCATTTAGGTCATATATACCTGGGTATTATAAAGGTGTAAAAACCAGACAAGCAAACAAACAGTTCTTAATTTCTATGTAGGAGGTGAATTGCTTTTATAAATTAGAAGAACCCAGTATCATCAGCAAATCAGCTCTATCTGTGGAAGCAACACAATTTTAATGCACCAAAAGCTGCCAGTATTTGAGGCATCAGATTATACAGGCAAAAAAGAAAAGGAAAACCCCATAGTAGAATCTTCCAAAGATGACTGCCCTCCGCACCTACTCAGTCCAACCTCAAATCAGAGTGCCATATTTTAACCATTCTATTTTCCTGGCTTGCATTTAATTTGATTTTCCACTTAGGGAATGACTGCACTTAATCGATCCATGTAAGCCAATCTCAGTGGAAGAAGTGAAGCCTCCAAAATTCATCAGGGAAAAGCTAATACACTTATTAGACCCAAGCATCTCCCAGACATGGCCCAGTAAAATTTTATTTCATTCTTAAATGAAAGACACTGAAGCAAGGACTATTTGAGGGAAGCCATAAATAAATAAAATAATGTGTATGACTGGTTACAGAACTACAGAAAATAAAATATAAAATAAAATAAAATAAAATAAAATAAAATAAAATAAAGCTTGTGTATAGTCTTTTATAAGGTAAAATCTTGTGATGCAGCATGCATTACAAATGAACTACACTAAGAGAAGAATATTGGTATCCATTCTCCTTATGTAATGAAACAAAGCACAGCCTATGTGAATGAATAACTACCGGCAAAACTCCAATATTTTCCTTGACTTGCTCTAAGAAGACCCAGAACTTGAAGTTTTCGAGATAACTTAATCTGAAAACGTTGCAGACGCTATTCCAGGTATATTATTAACCACACCATAAATAACAGTAACAGACAGATTTGTAATTACATTTGGGGGGGGGG